>JASAMX010034963.1:0-30326 GCA_030248175.1 Microlaimidae sp. YZB2_3 | reverse complement strand
CAGAATCTTCTTTGTTTAAAAGGCCTACGTTGGTTTTGGCAAAATATCACATCAAAATAAAAGGAAAATCTGACCTTATATACTGATCAAACACATTTACTACCTTAACCAAACTAGGGCCGACCCTAATGAAAGCGCCCTAGTTAAGTTAGTCGAATGTGCGAATTAGGGCCTTGTTTTTGAAAACTTGGTCTCGCTTGATCTAAAAAAAGCCCTAATAAGCGCGCCCAAATAAAAGCTAGACCCTAGCTATGATGCGCCCTTATTAGTTGAGAACCTTTAGAAGACCAAACAAAAACTCTATATATTTGAAAAAAATATTTTGGCTCATTCAAACTAATATCACTATATAAAACGTTTCACCTGTGATTTAATATATTGTCATAAACAAACACATAACAGAGTATATAATATTTGGTATTTTTTTGCCAAAGTATAGCCGTAAAAAATTCCACAAGTGTATTTTTTACAAGGTAAACTAAAACGAAATGTTTTTTAAAATCTTTTTAATATTATTTACTTAAAATGTTTTTGTTAATGCCATACCTTATAATAATATATAACTTACATCACTCGATAAAAGACTTTGTCTCAAGGATATCAATTTTGACTCAAGGTAAATATTTTTTTGTTATTTTTGTAAACTATATCGCTAACAAAATAAATTAAGTACAACATTTCCAGTCATGTCTTATATTATCAGATCTATAAAAAAATTAAAATTTTTATTTTTTAAAGCAAATCCGCAAGGTTTTTTTTAGACTATTCTTGGTTTTTTAAGCGATACTGGAAAAACTATGACAAAAAAATTTTCGTTTGAGCTTTTATACCTTTTAAACACGCCGCGATCAATATGCAAATATCTCAAGTTAAGGTCATTTGGCTACCTCCTGAAAAAAAATTTTTCAAAAATTTTGGGGGTTAGCCCCAAAACCCCCAGAATTTACAATTTTTTTTTCAGACAATTTTTTCAGCCAAATTTCGTACACACAATAAATATTGTGTCACAGTAAAAGTGTCATCACATAATAGATATTTTATTACCGTATAACTAATGTGCAAAATGAACATTTTATATTACTGTTTTTAAAGTTAAAAAATTGTGTCTAACGAAATTTAAAGAAATTTCGTAATTGTTATTGTAAAAAGATGACATTACTATAATAAACAGCAATGAGCTTACATGTTTTATTTTTCCAGTCGTAAAAGCTGGCGTGATAGTGTTTCGCAGATCTTTCCATGCTTGACCGTTAATATTGGTGAGCATTTTCGAGGTTAGAGACTTTTTCTCTTTAAGAAATTTCTAAATCGAAACAAATAAAAAATACAGGTAAGACATTTTTTTAACTTAAAAAAGATTAAATTTACTTTTACTTTGGAAAAAATTTTAATTTTTATAAAGGCCGCGGGGGGGGGGGTTTCAATTACATTACTCTATAGCCTTAGTTCATTATAATTACTTATGTATTCTTATTTATGGAGTTGTTTTTTTGTTGGGTTATATATTTATTTCTAGAATTTAAGGACTGGAAACACCGGAGCGTTCATTAATAAACAATCACGACGATTAATTCAAAGTACACAAAGGTCTCTAGAAGAAATGGAAATAATTCGTAGATAACGGTGGTTAACTAAAAAAACATGAGTAAAAAAATATAAGCAACCGCTTGTTTTTGAAAAATGTTGAAAAAAGAGCAAAATAGTTGGTTTTCTAAACTTTTTATGCTCATTTTTTTAGTTCACCAAAGTATCTTTTACTAGAGAGATCTCAGATGGGCCAGTAGCCGAGTTTAAGAGTGTCGGAATCGGATCCTCGGATTCGTAGGTTCGAGTATCCCGCAGGCAATATTTTAAACGTCGAAAAAAAATTTTTTTTTAATTTTTAACTTTTTAATTAAAAAAGTGCTCTTTATGCAAGATACGCTAAATGAAAAATGAAAAAAATAGAATATCTTTGATAATGAATTTTATTATAATATAATGAATTTTTGACATGTACTTTATTGGTTCATTTAATGATTGTGGACGATAACATTTTTTTAAGAAAAATGAATGTCAAAAATTGAATGAGCAGGTCAAATTACGTCAGTAAAAGGTAATTAAAAAAGATTTGCCGTCAAAATCTAACTGTGGCGTTCTACCTTAAGCAGCGTATTAATCTGTTGCACCGTTTTTGACATATAACGCTTCAAAATTAAAATCTTATAATACAGCAAAACAAAAAAAATTTAATGCACACTCAAGAAAACAAATTAAGCATAAAAATTACTTAGATAAATCACCACCCCACAATTTAAAAAAAATATTTCACTTTTTTGTACATATTTACGCTGAAATCATTATGTTCGTAACATTTAACAGCGCATTGATTGTAAATTTATCAAAACGAAGAATTATATTTATTTTTAAGTATGCTTGAATTATTTTAACTTACAATGTGATTCGTAAAGAATGAGAAATCTTTAACCAGAATTCTTCGCAATATCTCAGGATCAGCAATGGTCAAATCATTTATTGTCAAAATCTGAGTTCTTAAATAAAAATAAAAATGTATTACATTAGTTTCTTTATATACTGTATTAAATACCAAAATGTTTCGAACACAACATTTATTTTATTTAGCTTAAAAACATAAAACTTTTTCATAAAAAACTTGTTTAAAAACATTTTTTTAATATCTTAAAAAATGATTTATGGTGGTTGGAGACGATCCATTTAAGAGGCAATTTCGAAGCTAACAAGTAACCTAAGCAAGCCTAAACAAACACCTTAAAAATAAGCTATAAACAAATTAATTATCGATCCCGAAATTTTTTAAATCTATCGATCGATCCGGTAATTTAAAAAATTATTTCATGTACATTGTCAAGAACATGACGTAATATAACTCCCATCTTATACCTCTAATCTCTAGTGATTCAAGAATTCCACAAAATAAATGTTTTGATTACGGTGTCGTTTAATTTGCAAGATAATTGGTAGCGCGCTGCAGTACGGGATCTTTAGAGCGACAAGCAAGGAACTTGGAGCCATTTAAAATTTTTGGTAAATTGGAGCCTTTAAGAAAAAATGGTTTTGAGTTATATTCAGGCTTCGCTTAGGCTCAGGTAAACGTTTTAGCGATATTTACTTTTGGCTACAAGTTCCCAACTTACGGTTCCAAGTGCCCTACCTAAAGTTCCAAGTTTACGTTTTAGCGATATTTACTTTTGGCTCCAAATTCTCACCTAAGGCTCCAAAATCCCTATTTTTGGCTCCAAGTTTCAGCTCCAAGTTCCCACGGCTCCATTGACCCTAAATCCGCACTGCTAAATAAGTGTTCAGTATGAGGAATGGCTCAACCAGTGAATCTTGCGCGGTTTTTCAACCAGTGAATTAAGAGGACTCAACACTTGTAAACGATTTAGGGTCAATGAAGCCTTAGGAATTTAGAGCTTAACTTGAAGCCAAAAATAGAAAACTTGGAGCCGTAAGTAAGCAGTATGTTGGGAACTTAGAGCCTAAAGTAAAAATCGTTAAAACATTTACCTAAGCCTAAATCTAACCCTGAATCATTTTTTCTTGAAGGCTCGAAGTTTCCATTGCTCGTGGCTCCAAGTTTTCAAAAATTTTGGATGGATCCAAGTCTCCTACTTGTTGCCCGTACCTTCGTTATATTTACGGTTAAAAACATTACACGAGCATAGAAATCAATTTATAAAAAAACTAAAATATATCAAAAATTTAAAAATTAAAAAAGTATACCCGTATATTTTCCCGTATTTTTTCATGCATTCCATATCAAAAGCCGGAGCTCCCTAAAATAAAAAAAGTAAATTTCGTTAGCTGTCGCAGTAGAAATAAAACTACGTACTTCTACATAGCCTCTAGGCTTAGTACTACACCCAACCGCTATGTGGAAGCGACCAATCAAACAAGCAATTTTTTTAAAATAAAATATCTAAACAGATATTAATTTGAAATAATGACTCTTTATTTTACCGTATTTTTCTTAGAAAAATAAATAAGATTTACATTTTCATTTTATTTTTTATTTTTTTTATTTTAAGCATTTATATATAAGTAATACTTGGAACAAATATAAATATAAGCAGATATCTAATTATAAATATAAACAAATATTTTTGTAAATATAAGCAGAATATGAAATAATTAATACAATTTTATATCAAATTTAAACAAACAGCGTTAAAATAGCGTCAAATCAATAAAAAACGAAAGCCTTTTGGCAAAGAACCTTGAAAACTTTATATTTGAAATAAATTGACATGTTCCAAATGGCCTTAGATTTCTAATAATACTTTGAAACTGCATATTTTAATTAAATTCCATAAACAATTTAATTGATCTATAAACAAACAAATTCTGATTTTGAAAAATTGCCAAGCAGTCCATTTATAATTATTTGGAATGACTAAAGCAATACTGAAACAAAAAAAGTCATCCTAAAATTGAAAATTAGTGCTGTGTGTTTAATTTTAATTAAAACTTATATTAATTATTTGCAATTCTGTATATTTTTTAAACATAACCGCAAACCATTCTTGTTTATTGTCGTATTTTTTTGTTATTATTGTAAATAAATAAATTCAAAAAATAAAATGAACTATATAAGAGAATTATAACAAAAGGAAATTGCAAAAAATAAACTTATCTTTTTAAGAAAAAGCGAAAAATGAAAGGTCATTGTTTCAATTTAATCTGTTAACAGAAACGGATTTTATGCAAAAACTTTTGCTTGTTGGATCCCGATGAGACACATCCATTTTTATACAGAAACATTTTCACTATTGTATTTCATTGTATTTTTGAGATGTATTATATTGGTTTAATTTGATGATAGTGAACGAAAGATAATTTTTTTTAAAATGGATGTCAAAAACTAAATCAGCAGGTCAAATTATCTTATTAAAGATTGATTAGAAAAGATCTGCCGTCAAAAATATCTGTGGTGTTCTACCTTAAATAATTTACTGACAATACCTTTTTTTGTATTTCACTCATAGATCCGACTAATAAACCGGGCTTAGGTCCGGGTACTCCAAGTCTTCTCCAAAACCCACAATTCCATTTTGCTCGTCTTAACAAAAACAACAGATAACAAACAAACAACAGATAACAAACAAACAAAAAACAAATTATCGCGACGAAAATTAATTTGTCAAACTATTTATAACGCAAGATTTACTTTTGTAGTTATTTTAGTGTTACTAACCGCAATAATACTAATAAACAGTTTAATATAGTTTTTTAAATTAGTCGTACACTAATAAATGGTCTGTATTTTAAAAGATCCTAAAGCGTAAACTAACATAGTTTACTTTTAATTAAAACATAATTTTCCAATTTAAAAAAAAGAAAGCAGAAAGTTTTTAAGTACAGTAGTTAAAAAAATTTGAAAGAAAACAAACTTTTTTCCCAAAAGTAAATTGTGCGGACCACCAAATTGAACAAGTTTCTTTTTAAATTAGTTAGATTTTAGCCTTGAGGTGAAAAATTTTGTGTCGCCTGTCGGTTAACCTATTTATGCCTGTTATTATGCCTGTTTGTTAACCTATCTTAAACCGCGCTGTTGTTTTAAAATCTACTGTTCAAAGTCTGAAAATACTGTAAAAAAAGTTTAAAGTTCTAAATAACAGCTATTTTATTGTATTGTAAGTTCTTATAAATATGCTTCTACTTCAATTCTGACATTTCTTTGAAAAAATAACTAACCGTTATTTTGCTTCCGCACTGTACCACACATTTAAAGTAATAAGGTAATGAAAATTTTTAAAAAATCTTACATAAATAGCGCAGTTAGTAAAATCACCCCAGTGAAAAGTGCACAGTACCATCCAAAAATTTTGATGATTGTTCCTAATATGAAAACAAATATCACGAATTTTTCACCAGCACCCAAGTCTTCGTAATTGGACGACATCTTAAGGAGCTTATACGAAGCTATATAACGATAAAATATAACTGAAACAATATATAATGTCATATGCTAGCATATAAACTAGTGATCTTCCCCAGACCTTCGCTTTTAGGACCTCCGGAGCAACCCCTGGAGCTTTGCCTTTTTTGGTACTAATTTCATGAATAATTAACGCGTTCCCGTGATGGCCTTTTTCCCCGTTATAACCGTGAAACCTTCGTAAGACAAAGGTGAAACCTTTGTCTCACGGTGGTGGTATTTTTGTATGACAATTGTCGTAGGTAAACGCAAGAATATATAACACAAGAGAATGTCCGACTGTACACTAAATTTTTGACCAAAATTTTGCGAGAAAAGTCGCACTTTCGAATTCGTGTGCGACTTTTCTCGCAAAAATCCGCCATTTTCTGCAAGTTTTCCCGCGCTGCAATTTTTAACACAGTGTTAGTTTTCTTGCAGTGGGGACTGCGACTTCTTTCGTACTCTATGCTGCTTTATTCGCACTGCAATTATTTTCGCACTGCGAGTCGGGCTGCATAACAAAAAAAAATAAAAACAAAGCGGAGCGAAAATTTTGTGTTTAAATGCGTTAAAGTCGCTTTTTTACCTTAAGATGTTAAAACCTTTTAGTTTTAATAAAATAAAGTAACTTTCCAACGTTTTAAAATTAAATAAAAAAAGTTTCAAAGTGTTTTACTCCATTGAAAATGACTACCAGCGTCTGTATTTTTTTGTTGTGCAGCCACACTCGCAGTGCGAAAAAAATCGCAGTGCGAATAAAGCAGTATAGAGTGCAATAAAAGTCGCAGTCACCACTGCGAGAAAACTAACACTGTGTTAAAAATTGCAGCGCGGGAAAACTAGCAGAAAATGGCGGATTTTTGCGAGAAAAGTCGCACACGAATTTAAAAGTGCGACTTTTCTCGCAAAATTTTGGTCAAAACTTTAGTGTACAGTCGGACATTCTCTTGTGTTATATATTCTTGGTAAACGTTACGGCGGTAAGCTCTTCGCATGACCAAGGTCGTACTTCTGTCATACATAATTTTTTGTGCACGAATAGTGCCCAGGGAGTGAGCAAATTGTTAAAGCTGTACGGTAGCAATATGCAAATTTTTGCAACATAAAATATTCTACGTAATACACTGTATCCGTGAGAAAAATCTGCATATTGCTACCGTACCGGTTTAACCATTACAATTTGCTCGCTCACTGGGCACCACTCGCGCAAAAAATTATGTATGACGGAGGTACGGCATAGGTCTTACCAAGGTTTCACGCTTTTAACCGAGGAAAAAGCAATTACGGGAACGGGTTAAAAAGTGATGTCACAGATTATTTTGTAAATTTTTTTGTAATTTAAAAATATTCAAACCCTATTTAAAACTAAAAAATCAGTTTTAAATATGTACATAGAATAACTTAAAAGAAGCATATTTCAAGTAATTTCCAGCTTAAATAAGCTTAAAATTGGTCATTTAGGGAGTGGAACTCCGGAGCATGATATTGGAAAGTTGGAACATCCCAAAACACATATATTAATTATTAATTTAAAAATAAAACAAGAAGACGAAAACGAGAACGGTTCTTTCATTTTTTTAAGAGGTTAAGTGAGATTTTTTATAAACATTCATTTTTAAATTAAAAACATAGATTTTACTCTACACGCAGGTAAATAAACTTATGACTATTTCTGCTACGCTTTTTCACCTTGTTTATTTTCACTGATCAATAACATTGAGCGCATATTTTCACCACGCAATTACGGCTTTAAAAAACATTTTAAGTAAACAGTGTTTCTAAACCCAAAACTTTTTGTTAAACTTATTCAAAACTTGACTTTCATACCGACCTATTATTTTGATCTTCAGTATCAAACTAACAAAAATTAAAAAAAAAACTTTTTAATATAATATTTTCAGCAAAATAGTTTAAAAAACTA
Source organism: Microlaimidae sp. YZB2_3 (assembly GCA_030248175.1). Lineage (NCBI taxonomy): Eukaryota > Metazoa > Nematoda > Chromadorea > Desmodorida > Microlaimidae > Microlaimidae sp. YZB2_3. Next base: position 22,464 of record JASAMX010034963.1, on the reverse strand, counting down.
CAAAATAAAAGATTTGTAGGCCGTCAAAAATTGTTTAATGCGACCAGGATGATACGTCAGATTTAATAAATTAGTATAAAAAGAAATAAAAAACATCAAGACAAAACAATCAAACACACCAAAAAAATAGTTTAAAATTAATTTAGTTCGTTTAGATTCATTTAATAATCTTAAAAAATTTATTTTTATGAAGGAACCGAACACAGGAGAACTGAAGGTAAACCCAACGTGGCTGCAACAGTTGTACGCTAGATTAACAAATGCCCCCCATTAAGTAACCACTCAAATCACAAGAATCCGACATCACTTTATCACACAAATACTCGGTATTGAATCGAATCTAATTGGATGATAAAGTGACGTCAGATTCTCGTGATTTAAATGGTTACTTAATGGGGGCATTTTTTAATCCAACGAACAACTGTTGCAGCCACGCTGGATTTACCTTTAGGCACGAGTGTATTGGACGCAAGGGTTCAGGATTGGAGGCTACCAGACACAATGGTAGTAGGTCTAAAAAAATTGCATTCACCACAACTCCGTAAACAAAATAATTGACTCATTATGCAGTTGGGGGACAAGAGGGTTTGAGCAAAAAAAACACGCCTTCCTGTTTGTAACATAGACTTATGACATAACAAATGGTTTGCGTGGTTAGGGTGGTTTTTAAAAGTTGGCATTAAGAAATAAGATAAAAATTTAGAATTCATAATATGGAACTTTTGCGTGTAATTTATTTACAACAAACTCAAGGAAAGTTTTTATATAATGATTTAATGATTAAGTAATGATTTAATTTGAAAATATTCTATAAAATTAAATAATTCTCGATATTTCCACTAATTTTTTTCTTTGTCAAGTTTCAGCGTTTGGATTGGTTAGGCGAAGTTTCCGTCAGAGCTCTGTGTTTTTTTTACTTACCTTTTTTAACGCTTAAAACACGTTTTATACTTATAATTTACGGCACCGGGAATCCAAACCCAGTACTTTTCCTACTTTTAACTTGCGGTCAATTGATTTCGCCCGAGCAATGGGCTAACCCGAATATCGCTACTTTTAATCCATTCCGGTGATCGCCTTTTCTCCGGTTACCACCGTAAAACCTACCTCACATCACAGTAAAATTTTCGATCTACCACAACAAAACTTTCGTTCCAACACAGTTAAACCTCTGCCCCATGGGGATGGGATCTTCCTCTGACCATTGTGGTGAGTAAGTTTCGCCACAGTAACTTCGCGTGTCATCTAGGTCTTCCATATGTGGCACATAATACTGTATGCGTGGTTACAAACCAATAAAACATGGTTCATACTTCGTCCAAATTGTTCAAATAACAAAGTCCAAATAATAAATTTTAAGCCTCTATCTTACTTCGTTCAAAGAGCAAAATCTAAAAGACAGTTTAAAAGATATTTCAAAGTACAAACCAATAGACAGTTCAAAGGACAAAACCAAAATAAGTTTTAAGGACAAAGTCCAAAGTGAATTTATAAATCAAATTAAATCATTTTATTCTAGCAAACAAACAATAACACTACACTGTGCACTGAACAAACCAAGCGAACTAATTACGGTTGCTCACATAAGTTGAAATTTGGTGCATATATACAACTGACAACGCAAGATCGATTGATAATCACGAATTTGTGATCTGACAAATTATGCGGTCGATCATGACGTATATGCAAATTTTATTTAAAACAATTATAACTCGGCCGGATAAAATCTATAGGCACCTTGCACTGGAACTCGGTTTATACATGAAGTATGCAATATACATAAGTGTCAACATAATGAATAAATACCGTATCTCCTACTTATCTTTTGTAATATGCAATTTAACCGATAAAAATTTCGCGCGCTTTTGATCGCTTGATCTGCATACTACGAAAGATAAATAGGAGATACGGTAATTATCCATTATGGTGACGCTTATGTATATTGCATACTTCATGTATAAACCGAGTTCCAGTGCAAGGTGCCTATATGACTTGAAATCCGGAACATAGATTGAACTTATACGGAGAATCGATTGGTAGCGATGTTTTTTGATTTAACATTTGTGCGGTCGCGGTATTGTGATAAGTGTTTATTTTTAATTTAAATATGTTACAAGACAATTTATCCGGCCGCCAGTTACAAAACAAGACTTGAACTAGTTAAAAATAAACTGCTTTGCGAGAAATAAACTCATTTTTAAAAGGAGTTTATTTTGTTTTTTTAGTCGAAATTTAATAAAAATTTGTAATTTTAGGTTTTAAAAATTTAGTGTCATTTGGAACATTTTATAGTAAGTTATTCCTAACAGAAGTTTTAGGGGATTTCGGTAAAAACATGTTTTTTAATTAGACGCTTTTTCAGACGGTCCATAAATGCGTGTCATCTACATGTTATGTAAGTTAATACAATCTTTAAAACTTTTGATAAGAATTTCAATTCATTATTTTTTCCGAGATCTCTTTGCATTCCTTGATAAGACTAAATTGATATTTTAATAATTTTATTCGTAGTTGTGTTAAATACAATTGAAGGTTAACAAAACTTTGTTAGTGGTCAGCGGGTGAACGATCAAACAAGTGTAAAGTCTGGTTCATACCGCGTTAAAAGTGACCAAAGGAAAAGTCCAAAAAGAAAAAGTCCAAAAGAAAAAATCCAACGAAAATTTTTAAATCTGTTCATATTTCGTCCAAAAGACAAGTTCAAAAGATTTTGGACAACCTAAAATTGTCTTTTGGACAACCCAAAGGTTTCTTTAGACAATCCAAAGATGTCCTTTGACGATTTCGAAGGGTTGTCTTTTAGACAATGTAGTAACAGTGTAAAAATATATATCCTTTGAACAGTCCAAAGGAAGTAAAAAGCACATAAAACTGTTTCAACCAAAATTTTTAAAAGTTGAATTATTTTAACTTTGTTTTGGCCTGTCCAGATGATACTTTTAAATTGTCCGAAGAACTATTTTAGTCTTTCCAAAATTGTCTTTTTGACATTGGGACGAAGTGAATTTCCTTTGTACTGTTATTGGACTGTTTTTTGGACTGTCTTTTGGACTATCTTTTGGACTGTCCTTTAGACTGTCTTTTTGACTGTCTTTTGGATAAAGTATGAACGAGGCTTAAAAACTGTCCTTTGGAGTTAAATTAAAAAATTAAAAATTAAATTAAAAGTTCATTAATTATTATTTTGATTTTTTGTACAAAAATTATATAAATTTCGTATATGCTTTTATATGAAAAAATTAAAAAATTTAAGGCTGATTTACACCAGAGTGAGAACTAAAAAGGCGTTTACCGTTCAATGGTCGCTGCGGGGTTAACAAATTGTAACTCCTCACTTGTCACTCCGGTCTGGAATTAGACCCAAAAATTTTTGCCAATGTGTTAACATAGCACGTTGCTGAAACACGTTTAGTGAACTATTCTCCGGTGGCAATTGTTTTGTTTTTGTTTGCTTATCCAAATTTTTTAATTTTTTGTTTTATTTTAATTTTGTGATAAAATGCGTCAAAAATTTTTCCTTTAATTATAAGCAAAAATATTAGGTCCCTATTTTCTTTTGAAAAAATTAAGTTGTCAACAGAACTTACATTCAATGTTATATTATTTTTGTGTTTTTTTGCACCAAATTTATTAATTTTTTGTTTTATTTTAATTTTATGATAAAATGCGTCAATAATTTTTTCTTTAATTATAAGCAAAAATATTAGGTCCCTATTTTCTTTTGTAAAAATTAAGTTGTCAACAGAACTTACATTCAATGTTATATTATTTTTGTGTTTTTTGCATCCAAATTTATTAATTTTTTGTTTTATTTTAATTTTATGATAAAATGCGTCAATAATTTTTTCTTTAATTATAAGCAAAAATATTAGGTCCCTATTTTCTTTTGAAAAAATGAAGTTGTCAACAGAACTTACATTCAATGTTATATAATTTTTGTGTTTTTTGCGAATATCCCAAATACAGTCTATTGTTTATAAGTTATTTTTGTTCAAATCAGATCAAAATAAAAAGAACAATTATACAAATGTACAGATGCAAACAAATATTATTTTTTAATTGGCCTACAATTAGTTAAACAAATATAGTTTTACAACAATCGTTTGAACAAATTTTTCCACGTATCCTAGATACCCTGATGTGTGAAAAAGCAATTTTTACCATTTTTCGAAATTTCAAAGACAACGTGTTTTATGTTTTTAATTGACAGAATTTATTGTCAGAAACTTCAGTTTGAAATTCGAAATTTGCATAAAACCCTTGAATAAAATTGCTTCGCTAAAATAAATTTTTACGATCTTTATGTTATAAAATGATAAAAAATAAAATGTTCGTTATTTGTAAATTCGGTAGTTTAGCTTATTTAAAAAAAGCAAAACTAAGTTTTGCTTTGTTTGTAATTAACATGAAAAATATAAAATAAAGTTATAATAAATTTTTAGACGTTTCTTAGTTCATTCGTTCTTCGTTAATAAAGAACATTAGCTAACACTACAAATGTACTGGCTTGTCCATGGTAGAAATGCTTGAACGTGACAATTCGGAAGCAGTCAATCAGAATGCCTCCACTTCAAATCAACACATCAAGAATCAGTCACCGAATAATGCCTTGTTACATTGGTACATCCCAAAACACGCCTTTTGTTTCGGACTTCAGTTACTGCGCGCGGGGAACGTCCAAGACAGCTCTATTTCTGGGGTCCCAATAAACGTATGGCACATGCAAAATTTGAAATAAAAACATAACTTTCAAATAAACACTCATAAAAAGAATGTAAATTATTTGTTAAATACTTGTTCTAATTATGGTTGAATTATATTCAACAAATCTCGTAAAATACGCCTTAGAAAACCGATTAAATTGTACAAATATGATGCCGTTTTTTAAAACAAATCAAAACCCAGAATATTCTATGAAATTCCATTTTTTCATAAAATACACAAAAATCAGCGGTTAAAATTTGTTTTAAATCGACTAAATTGATAATTAATTATCGTCATTAGGTACATTTGAAACTATTCACGCACGCGTGCACGAACGCACGCACACACGCACGCACGCACAAACATTACTGTCCTAATTAATCTTGATCCATAGCGCAAAAAATAAAGCATTCATATTGTAAAATACCGTAAATTGCTGAGTTGCATACCGAAATTATTTTTAATACAAAGAAACTGATAAAATATAAAAAAATCATTAATATCATTAAACTTATAGAAGTATAGAAATTTTTATTTTAAAACACATAGCATAAAAAAAGAGCCTCAAGTTTTATATTACAAAAGTCCAAGTTTCTTTCAAAACAGTATAGAAAAATGTAGTTTTGCGTTTTCAGATTAGATAGTTACAGAATTAATTCGAGTCTGTCTAAGTGTAAAGAGGTTAAGTGCACACGCGCGTCGTGTAACTCTTTTATGTTCTAGATTTTTGTTGCAAAAAAATTTAAATTTTTTCACACAGAACTTCTTCCACAGCGAATAACACATTTATGAAATAAGATAAAAAAGAACCAAAAAATGAGAATCGTACCAAACTGGTCTCAATGTGAGGAATTGTACAAAGTCGTTAGGTTTTTGTTGACGTCAAACTTTTTTGTAAACCTCAAAAAAGTTCTAGAACGGTATTAGGGAAACCCTCTTAATATTTTTGAAACAAATGCGCTTTAATTTTTGATAGTGAACCAAATTTGTTCTTTGGTCTTTCCACTTAAAGCATTTTTTTTCCAACATTTTTATTAAAATTTTGGTCTTTTTCAGCAATCGGATGGCATATATCATTATTCACACTGGCCCTTTTTTGCAAGTTGTCTTCAAGCTGTTCCTTCTGAGTTGTTAGCTTCTTCCATCAATTCGTTACTGGTATTTTTCGTTATTTTATTCAAATAAGACCATAATACCCATATTACATTATATTTAGCTTAAATCCCTTTTTAAATCAAAATCTCCAGAATTGACTTAACAACGTAACAAGTCAGAATTGACTTAACAACATGTTTTCATTACTTTTTATAGTGAATTTTTTAAAGGAAATTCAGAGGACACGTATGGAAATCTTGCCTATACTATCAGAACCCAATCTACTAACTGCATGTAAACTACCGGCTAAGTTAGCCGATTATAAAAAAGTTCTATTTATACGGTTTTTTCTAATAAATTTAAAACAATATTCTCTAGTTTTAATATATCTCTTGTGGTAAAACGAAATAAATGAATTTCCAACGTTAAAAGTAACAAATAATATACATGAAATAGTTAAATTTAAAAGAAACTGTTTTCATGACGAAATAGCCATTATTAGCTTTTATTTCAAATAAATATCAATCATATTGATCTAATATTATGTTTTCCAATTTAAACCAAAGAAACTGTGATACTCTACATAAGAAAAAAGAAAATTCAAGCAATAAAAGCTGTTTGTAATATAAATGGCTAATTTAGCCGGTAGTTAACATTCCGTTAGTGGACCGGCTCCAGAAAGCGTTACATTAAAAAGCGGAATCATTTCATAAATAAAAAATTTTTGATTTTTAAAACCAGCCAATGAGTTTGTTTTTAATTATTCAAAACATTTAAACTCAAAAATTTGTAACAGTAAAAAGTATTTAAGAAATATTGAAGTAAAGGGGTCGAGATTTTGAACTAATAAATATTTTAAATATTTGAAACCGTAAATTGAAGTAGTCGCTCGCTGTTTCTCAGTTTTCCACCTACATATGATTGATGCTAGTTGTCATTATACCCTTTCTCGTACAATAAAAGACGCTGATTCAGAATTCAGTCTATACTGGAAAAAACTTGATAGATATTTAAGATACCAAACAATTTCCTTTTAAATTTAGTTTAATTCCGAAAAGTACTAAACGAATACTGACATTTTAAAAAATATTACTTGAAATTTTATTTTTGGTGTGTTTTTTACTTGCTGTTATTCTAGTATTACCAGTACAAAATTTTTTTACTTTTAAAAATGCGAAATGTGTATAAAAAAAGACAATTCGCTTGTTTGAATTTCAAATTTTGTAATTATAAGAAAGATGTAAAAAAACGCAATATAACAAACACCATATACCTAAAATGATGTTTGTGTGTATGGTGTTTTTTCCAACTTTCTTATAATATTACAAAATTTAAAATTAAAAAAAAAACAAATGGCTTTTTTATATAGTTCGCTTTTTTCCAGTAAGATTTTGGCTTCTAACTGGTAATACTATGTAGAATAATACCAAAGAAAAACACAGCAAATGCAAAATTGCGGGAAAAGGTTTTTTTTACATGGCAGTATTCATTTAATACTTTTTAAAATGATACCATATGTAGAACCTACAGATTTTTTATACCCTACCGTAGTTTCTATTAAGTTTTGTAATATTTGTCCAGTAAAATTGCTTTATTTTAAAAAGTGCTGTATAAAAAACATTCATTTTAACAAAACGAATTTTTTTAATAATTCGTTAACCATTTTGATTTTAATTTTTGTGTAATACAATATTTTCAATGTTATTAACCTACTTTGTCGATAAAAAGAAAACCAAATAAACCCCTAATTTAGATTAACGAAGTTTTAACAAAAATAGCGTAGACATCTTTGTCAAACTTGTTTTTTTTTTTAAAACAAAATTTAAAATTCAAATTTTTGTCTATTTATAGTATTGTAAACTTAATATAAGAATATAGCAAACTGTATACTGTTGTATGCAAATTAATCCTTATGTGACTTTGGTCCATGGTAGTTAGGTTTGTATAAAACTCAATTTTTAATCATTTTACCGCAATTAGAAAAATGTAAAACTAAATCTGTGTATTTTTTCCCTTACGCATGTATGTAAAAACATACAGATTTTATTATGTGTGTTTTAATCACTGAATATGTAATTCAAGTAATGTAAGAAAAGCGTTTCAATTCCATTCAAAACTCAACTTATCCCACACTAAATGTAAACACGATACTATTTTATGTTCAATCTAATGATGAAAATTTTTATTTTTCATCTTTTATTTTATTGAAAATTTTCATAACATTAATTTGATTTCTCAGTATTCATAAGGATTTTAACTATTAATTAGCTCGCTATCTTTAGTGAGTTTAAAAAACTATCTACTATAATTCAAAATATACTAGATTTTCTAATTGTCTCGTTATATTTCTAACAGAATTAAAAACCTTATTTTTGGTTATAATTTTTATAACAGGTTTGTCTTTTTTTAAATTGTTTGCAGATTTTGGCGTTTTGGCAAAAAGGAGTAGATTATTTGACTTTCTGTTTTATTTTAATGATGGTTCTGTAATTATTATTTGTTATGTATACAATCTACCGCTGAGTAGATTTTTCTATCACGACCTGTGGAATAATTTACAGTTTGTCGGAAAATCTACTTACATAGTATCGTTGAATATTTGACAATTTTTTGTTTAATCCTTTTTTTATTTTTGTGTGGAGTATTTCACAGGTTAAGAGATCATTTGCAAACTAAAAAATATTAACGTAAAATATTCCAATATAATTAGGATTTAATGGAGGTTTTTTAAAAGATTTTTTAGTGTTTAACAAAACATAAATTGAAAATATAATTTTTTGAAACTTGTTTGTTAGAAACAAATAGTTTCGTAAACAAATGATCATAAAACTATAGAAACTAAATTTCAATAATTTGCGGTGGCACGGCTAAAAGTATGCATAACTAACCAAACCTCGGTAAAAAAGTCAAAAAAAAATTGAAGGTAGCAGGCTTGAAAAATAACGGACTTTTTTGTATTTTAATTCCAAAACCGAGCTCTCGAAAGATTTTACTGTTTTTTTTTTGCGTTTTTTGTGAGGCTAATACTATATAATAGCAAAAACAAAAGTTTTAGTGCAAAAAGAAAGGAAATTTTTTGGAAAAACGCAGAAAAAATATTTACACCTATAAGCTAAAGAATAAATTAAAATAATTAATAAAAAAATTAAAATAGACAGAAGGCCTAATTAATTAAAAAGTGTATAATAATAACCAAAAAACAAAAGTTACACGTTTCTGCGCTTCTCTGGACGTATATTTTACGGTATTTTTTACACTGGCTCGGTGATGTAGTCGTGGATAACACGATGGTCAAAAACACCCAGTTGAACGAAAATCTTTAAGTGTTAAAGATCTAAACAGAATTCATGACGCTATAAAATCATTTCAGCAATTTACTTGTGGAAAAAAAGATTTCCCATAAACGTGGCGACCGACTTTATTTGAGCTCCTCCTCCCACTTTGATACTCACGGAGCACAACATATAGTCGTAAATCACAAATAATAATTCACCATTTGAAGGTCCTTAAATTTCTACCGTGAAGGTTTTCGCCGTGAGGGAGAAAAGTCTTTGTTTTGTTTTCTTTTGTTTTTGCTAGAACGTTTATTGTAATTTTTGCATTAAAATTGACTTCATTAAAAAATTTAGGAACGTTTTTGATACCTTTTTAGAAAATTAATTGATTGATATAATTATAAAAAGTTTACAATAGTGTTCAATTACATATGTTGGTTTGAAGTTATTGTCAATATTTAAGGTTTATATGTTTAATTAAAAAATTTTTGTTTTATATGGCTATGTAATTGTGTATGTTTTTATGTAAAAAATTGTTATGTAACTGACATACAGTTTGTTTAACTGAAGACGGAAGCACCTTGGCGTCTTAAATTTATGCCCGAAACCCCAGAGTGTGTATGTTTATTATGTAATTGTTTTATTTTTATTTTAGTTTGACATTAATGTTTCGTTAAAAATTTATTATCGGCTTTGCGTAAAAAACAGATTTTATCATTATTGCATATAAGTTTTTTACTTAATTTATCTTCTATGCCTTGTTTGTTGTAAAATTTTATATTTTACGTTTATTTAGTAATTTAAGTTTGTTCTGTAAATAATTAGCTCACTTGAGCATTTCAATAAATAAAATGAAAAAGGAAACAAATATTTCATTTTTAGCACTGGATTTTGGTTTGGATATTGATTCTTTTGTTTATCTATGAATATATTTAACATGTTATGACAATCAGTAATTTTGTATGCCTTTGTTTTAATTTCAAACATATATAAATATAAAAGGTCGCCCCGACCCGCGGCCAAAAAATGCGCAAACTGGCAAAAAGTATCAGTCTTTTTGCTGTATTAGTTGAATGAAGAATGAATGTATGTACGATTTTGTTTGTACTAATACATACTTTTGCGTCAATTATGTATAATTTGTCACAAAATATTTGAAGTTAATAAACAAATCAAAAAATGAAAAAAGAAAGCATGGAAAGTAAAATAAAAGCCGAGTACACTAAAGAGCTAAAGCTTCTTACATATGTCTATCATATTTGGTGAATTCGTCAAAACTTATTTTTTCTATTTGAGACTTAAACAAAGTAACAGTTTTAGACAAAACAACAGTTTTTGGTAAATTATTTCAGTAAACGACGCTGCGCGGTAAAAAAAACTTAAAGCTATATTTGTTTTCGGTTTTGGTAAAAAAAATTTAAAACATAATCATTTTCACATTTAAAAGTACTCCATTTAAAAAATAAAAATTTAGATCATCTAAATCATTTATTATATTATAGCACATTAATAAATCGAAACAAACTCCCTTAACTTTAATCCCTTAATTGGAAACCTAATGGAAGTTCACCCCCAAAAATACTCGGTTACCTAATATCGCGAAACATTCTCAATCATTTCAATGTCTTTACAAAGATGAGGTGCCTTAACTTGTGAATTGTATTAGAGAATCGGCTTCACAAAGCTCTTATATGCTGTATTTAAAGCAGAAGTGTTTTTAGTTTAAAAACAGCGTAATACCATGTTGGCAACAGAAAGAGCTTTTCGGGCTATAACAGAGCAGTGAACAGATGTTTCCAAATTTTCGAAAACCGGGACATCAAGATCTTTTATTTGATTAATTGACTCAAGCAATTGATTTTGTAAAAATAACGGCTTTTCCATGGCCTATATGCAATACTTTACATTTGTAAGATCCTTTGCCCAGTTGCCATTTTTCTCCCCAGAAAATTAGCTTATCTAATGAATTTTGCAGTGCTGTCATTTTTTATGTATTTGATAAAATTTTACGTCATAAAAAGTTTGGATTTGATGTTTTGTATTTTTGAAGGTAAATGATCAATAAACAACAAGAAAGGAAGGGGGCTCAGGCTCAGTACGGAGCCCTGTGGGACCCCCGAAGTATTTTCTATGCGCGCAGAACTAAATTCTCCTATAATAACTTTTTGCGTTCTTTCTGTTAAGAATGACTATATCGATTGTAAAAGATCCCCCGTGATACCATATTACGAAACAGAGCCAAAAGCCTTACTGAAATCCATATTGGCTATGTCTACCACGTACCCATATTCAATGGCACTTATCCACTAATTAAATGACTCTAGAAGTTGTAAACAATTTGATCTTTTACGAAAAAAACCGTGCTGTTCTTTTGATATCAATTTATTGTTTCTCAAATATGAGTACAACTGATCATAAATACATGACTCCATTACTCTGCAAGTCACACAGATTGGGGATATGGGTCGATAATTACCTGGGTTGCTTCTGCACCCTTTTTTAACTGGGATTACATCAGGGGCCGGTTGCATAAAACGTTTAAGGGTAATTATTTCCTTAAATTTGCACTTAAGTGGTGCAAAAAAGCAAATTTACCTCAAGTGCATTGCATAAACAGTTTCACTTAAACGTTTACTTTAAGTTTTCCCTTAAATCCCAAGGGTGGTCAAGAGGACCCTTAGGCCTTAAGGTGGAACGATACAGTTAGAATACCCTGTCGTTTTTTATGTATAACTTGTGACGTACGTGACGGACAGAAGCAAACTATATGTTGGAAGAAAGGGTATTTTTTTCCGGTCAGTTCGGTATCCTTAACATTTTTGGTAGACTATTTCACGCCGAGATATGCTTCGTTGAAAAAAGGCATTTTAAAACAGTTTTTCCCAATTCAACAGAACCAGAGTTAATATTACGTAATAAAAATTTAACTCAAGTTAGATACACCAAATGTACATGCCCACAAAAATTTTCAGCGAAATCCCTACTATTGAAGTTTTTTAATTTCGTTTTATTGCTAAAATTGTTGAAATAAAAAATAAAAAGAAGTGATAGTAGAGATTTCGTTAAAAACTTAAAAACTGGCTCAGAATCATGGTCCAACTGCTGTGTTAAAAGTTGATAACAAACTAATTTCTATCAAATGACTAAACTTTCATTTATATTTTTTAATTTGACGTCGAGAAACTACAATTAGAAGCGTTTGTTTAAAAGGCCCTTTTAAGCAAGAATCTAAGACAGAGCAGTAGCCGAGTGGTTAGAGCGTCGAACTTTGAATCCAGGAGCTCTGGGTTCGAGTCCCCTGGGCAATATTTTTAACCTCAAAAAATGTGTTTTTTTTAACTTTTTAATTAAAAAAAGTGTTCATTATTCAATACTGTATTCAACCCCGAGTACGTGTTTTGAGGTGGTTTTCAGGTAAAACCACTATATAGTCAGAATGCCCCCCAAAGGAGGGGGTCGCAACCCCCTAGTGCCCCCTGGGGGGTCGAATTGAAAAATATAGGTCGGATTCGTCATCAGGACTTCCCAAAACCCCCGGATACCTGTTTTGGAGAAAATTGATGAAATTTTAGCAACTGTATCGTTCTACCTTAAGGGAAATAGTTCAAATAAAGCTGGTGCGTCATTAATAAGATTATAAATCGTTTTAAAAAAAATTACAACGTTTGTAATAATTTTAAAGCCCATGCACACGTAGTAAGTAATTAATATTTACGATAAAACGAAAATCGTTGTTATATTTAAAAAATAATTCAGCATTATTCTGCGTAAGACATCATCTTCATTAATTGACCAAAGCCTTCTCCTCGTTTTGGCTCCTTAATTTGTTTGTTTATTTAAATAAAATTGAAAATTTTTAGCACAATAAATTTAAGATTGAATAAAGAATAGATTTATTTTTGGTTTTTAAGTGTTTTTATCAAAAAAATCTCATAACTAAAGCCAAAAACCGCGACAAAACACCTAATTCCGAATAAAAACTGAAAATAAGTTGTCGATTTAAGATTATTTGATAAAATAAAGTAATTTTTCAAGCAATTTAATATAGAATTCATTTTTTATACTGTGTTAATATAAATGTTTGCATTTTTATGTGTTTAAACTTATTTTTGCAGCAATATTTAGTTTTAAATGTTAACAAAAATTCCCTTGCGTTGCAATACGTACGACCTAAGTTAAGGTTAAAGGAAATCGCTTAACTTAACCTAGGGAGATTACTGTATTTAAGGACAAAGGTAAGTGATTTTTTTCACTTTACTAAGGGATTTTTATGCAACCGGCCCCAGCTGTTAACCATAATAATGGTAACACGTGGGTCTTAAATGATACAGAAAAACAAACGAATAAAGGGTCAGCCAATGAATGGACAAGTATTTTAAATATTATTGCGTTTAAATTTTCTGGTGTTTTACTTTTCTTAGTCTTTTGTTTTTTAGGAGCTTTATATACCTATTCAGGAGTGAATTTAATGGTTTTAATGTCAGAGTTGTTAGTTTTTTTGGCAACTTTTATAGCAGGACTATTGTCTTTAGTAAAGTTTTCACTAAAGTTTTATTTAAAATATCACATGACGCTTTTGGATCCACTTGTACCACATCAGTGGCATCAATGATAGAAGAAATACCCGAAATTGGGTTCCTTTGATTTTTGACAAAATTGAAGAGCTTGTTTTTTTTTTTTTTTGTTATTTCCAAAAAGAATTTTGTGCTCACGTTTTTTATTAATTCTGTTTACTTCTTTTATAAAACGTTTACTTAAACTTTAGTAATTAGTCTTAGATTTTATCAAATTTCTAAGTTTCCACAGTCGTTTTTGCATAAAATAAGTAATTTTGTATGTTGTGAATAAATAGGCCTTTAAATGTTTTGTTTTTTAATTAACCGAACAAACTTTTTAACCGATTTTTGAATAGCGAATTTGACATTTCAATGAGTCTCAGCATTTGCGCTATTTTGAAAAAGTTCAACAAAATCTATTGATAGAAGGCCAGTCAGCGTGATCAAAGTCGTGAAATTCTTTATATTGAGGTTTTGGATGATTCAAACTTTTGAGTAAAAACTCTATACTTTGATAATCACTGTGTCACTGTGGTTAAGAGACAGTGAAATTACAAACTTCAATTTCTCTGATAGACTCATTTAAAAATATTAAGTCAAAATAGCTGAGACCTCTAGTAGGTTTTTCTACAAGTTGTTTAAAAGATTGTTCAGTTAGTTTTGCTCTATATATATATTTGAAATTTCTCGGTGTGGAATTGGATTACTACAAAATATTTTCGGAATGTTAAAATCTCCACAGAGAGTCACAGGATAGTTAAGATTTGATAAAGATTCTAAAACATCGAAAAAAAGATTGGAATATATACATGGTGAGTCGGGCGGGCGGTAAAAGCATATTATGCGAGATGGATTGTTTCCAAGTATGTCGACAGCTACAATATCAAGCGACTGAAATCCTTCAGCTAAATATACTCGACGAGCTTTAATTTCGTGATAAGAAAAATGGCAATCTCACTTTAATTTAATTTTCTCGGTCCTTACGAAAAACTTGCTAAGAATTACGAAAATCAATCATGGCATCCATTATGTCTTTTTTAACCAGGTTTCTGAAAAGCAAAGTATTTGGTACTTAGAGATAAAAGGTGGTCTAGTAAATTGCGGTTTTTAAAACTACAAATACTTCTTACATTGAAATATATATTTTCAAGATAAACTATGTCCATATTTTTTGTGTTTTTATTCTTTATGGACTCTGCTCCTAATAGTTTAACTGCTCTCTTTTATTAGCTTTCACTCATCTTTTTTCAACTTTATTAAATACAAATTTTGCTAAATAGTAAATTCCCGCGCTATCTTGCTGCTGGACAGAATAGCTTTCGGTGTCCACCCCACTGTTTTTTTAATTTCAGGTTTTTCCCGAAAGCTTTTTTAAGAATATTTCGATACAAATATTCCTTCTTTCTTTGTCTTCAAACGACATCGAATGACGCAAAAAAGTTTTTTTACGAAGATCTTTTGTTTGTGGGTCTCGAAAGATCCGCAGATAATCATCTAGAAAATTGAGCGCGTAAATAGATCCTTGACCAGGAAAATTCAAACATGGTAATTTTTACAAGTCTTTTTGCTCAGGGGACCTCGAGATATTCCTAAACTCAACGGCACTGTAGAAGCGACAAAGCGGCGGCGACAAGCCGCCCGCCGCGCAGAAAAATTATAAAAAAATAAAAAACTAATTTAACAGAAATACCCAAGGTATTACATATATGTTTTTTTTAATTTTAACCATTCAAATATTTAGAAAAGGATTTGGAATGAACCGCTGTCATTAATACAACAACATAGGTGTTTAAGTAATAGCGCTTCCTGATGGCATTCGAGTTTAGTTCAGTTCATTATAAAAAACTACTGTTATTTACTTTAAAATTCACTTATTAATAATAATAATAATAATAACCTTGGCCGGAATTCACAAAGAGAGATAATCCTCGTGCTAGCTCGGTGTTAGTTAATCCGGACAAATTACAGTAGGTTTCGGTATACCTGGGGCTAAGTCTGTTAAAATTTCATTAAACGATAAAAAAAGATATAAAAAAACAAAATTTAGAAAAATTATTTGTATAAAAAACTGATAAACTTTTAAATCTCTATTAAGTAATTGCAAATTTGTGTAAAAAGTGGCAGAACAAAATATTGTAAATCTATGCTAAACAAGGAATTTTTCGAACAAAAAAATAAAATTAGCCGCGAAATCTACTGTAACTTGTCCGGATTAGCTAACACAGTGCTAGCACCCAAAAATACCGTAGTTTACACGGTGCTTACACCGAATCCACTAACACGGTGTTTGCACCGTGTTTACCCCGCTTTGTGAATTCCGGCCCTTGTGTTTTAACTTTTTTAATCAATAGTAAAAATATTAGAAACCGGTACAATAAAAATCAGCCTTAATCGTGTTTAATGAATTATAGTGTTATTGTTCATCTAGTTTAGCTTCATATTTCTTTTAAGGTAATAGAACGTATACTTTATTTATTTTAATCAATTCAACATGAAATAACGAGACCTATTGTAGCTTTAATACTATTCCTTTTATTATAAGGTTTTTTTTTAAACTTTGTTTCGGCTTTTGCTAGAATTATTTGTTATCTTTGAATTTTATAAATTCGTTTATTTGAAAAAGTACCAATTTTGAAGTTTTTTTAAAATTTATTTCCCATCAAGAAAACGGTGCTTTTTTTCACCAAGATTTTTTAATATTAATTTATATTGTTTCCGAATAGCAATGGTGTTCATAAATTAGACCTTTCCATTTGTGGAACATAATCATTTGTCACTTATTTATCAGTGCAGTTAAAAAATGGTTTGATTGAATAGGTTCCGGGTTTTTTCAAACTAAATTATTTTAATTTTTTTTAATTTTTAGTTTAGGTTTAAAAATTTAATACTAAACCCGAAAACTATCTGAAAGCGAAAAATCTAACAAACCATATGAGGTGTTTGAATAATATTCGAAAACAAATGACCGTTTTATTTTTTGCTTTTTCTTACAGTGATAAGTCGATTTGCAATTTGCTTTTTTAATATTGTTAATTTTATTTTCTATTTTTTCATTTGCAACAATTATAACAATAATGCAATAAACAAGAATGGATTGAGGATATTTCTTAAAAAATAAACAGGATTATAAATAATTAATATAATTTTAAATATAAATTAAATAAACAGCTCTTAATTTTCGTTCGTTAGAAAATTTAATAAATTTCCGTAATTCTTAAAGGTGCGGTGCGGAATCAAACTTTTTCTTTTCGATTTTAATAATTTTTAGTGAAAACCTTACTCCTGCCCCCAGTAGCCCACAAAAATTTTTTCAACAAAATATCTGCGATGAGTCAGGAGTTATTATTCCCAAAAAACGCCATTTTTCGACAATTCTGTACGTGACAAATTGCTCAATGGGTATTACATTACAAATTATGCACTCAAAAAAGCGGCTACTTTCTACTCTAATTTGATACCTTGATCGTTAAGATTGGTGCAGTATTTGTCGAGATATTACGTTTCCTGTACAAAAAACACTAAATTTTTTCGTTAAAAACACGAAGTGAAGAAAACAAAGGTTGGGCAAAGTTCACAAAAACACTGCCATCGTTTGGTGTTTTTAAGGAAAAAATCGCGGATTTTTTGTACGGGAAACGCAATATCTCAACAAATACTGCACCAATTTTAACGATCAAAGTATCAAATTAGAGTAGAAAGTAGCCGCTTTCCTTTCTTTGAGTGCATAATTTGTAACATAAATTGTAATACCCATTGAGCAATTTTTCACGTACAGAATTGTCGAAAAATGCCATTTGGGGGGGGGGGTTAAAACTCCTGACTCACTGCAGATATTTTGTTGAAAAAATTTTGGTGGGCGGGTGTAAGATTTTCACAAAAAAATTATCAAAATCGAGGACAAAAAGATTGAGTCCGCACCGCGCCTTTAAGCCATTCCAAATAATTATAAATGGACTGGTTGGCAGTTTTCTAAAATGAGAATTTGCTTATTTGTGAACCGAAATTAAGGTAAATTTGCAATTTCAAAGTATTATTAAATTTTTAAGGCCGTTTGGAACACGCTATATTATTTTAAAATCAAGTTTTCAAGGGGTTTTGCTAAAACACGTTTGTTTTTTGATTTCTCGCTACCTCATGGTATTTCGGTTTAGCTATATAAAAAATGATCTAAAAAAGCGAAGAAAAACATGATTTTTTGCGAAAATTTGATCTGAAAGTGACACGAAAACTTCTAAGTCTCGGCATCGACTCCCTGTCCGTTTACTGCTTTGATATATATATATATATATATATATATATATATATATATATATATATATATATATATATATATATATATATATATATATATATATATATACATGTATATATATCAGGCGCGTATATAGGATTTTGCCGAAGATGGGCGGTCTGCCAATGTCGCGGGGGGTGTTGCGGCGTGAAGCGCCGTAACTGCGCCGCGTAACGGCGCAAAGCCCACGCGAAGCGTCCGCTGGGGGGTCTGGGGGGTGGCCCCCCAGCCGGCGGAGGCGTAAATTTTTTAAATATACACTTAAACCTTGCTTAGAAATTGTCTCCAGCAATTCTAAATAAATAAAAAAATATCACGTGAAAATAAACACTTGACGCAAATTAATAATAATTGGTTATATCATCTCTAAAAATTTTTTTATTATTTTTATTCTCGCGTGTTCATTCTTTCTTTTTTTCTGACGGCGAGCGGTTACGCCCTTAATTGCAGCCTGAAGGATTTTAACTTTAGTAAAATTATAAGAGGTTTTGGGGTTTTTTAAAACTAAATTTTTAAGTAATGACAATTTAAAAATGTTTAACCGAGTTTTTCTTTTTACGTTTGCTCAAATTATGGGGGTATTTTGGGTTTTTCTTTCACCGGCTCCACTAAAATAGGGGTATTTTTCTTTTTTGTCTCCACATATTTACTGAAAAAATTAAAATAATTTAGTTTGAAAAAACCCGGAACCTATTCAATCGCCCCATTTTTTAACTGCACTAATAAATAAGTAACACGTGATTATGTTCCACAAATGGAAAGGTACAGTATGAACACAACTGTATTTTGAAACAATTGAGTAATATTGAAAAATTTGGTGAAAAAAAGCACCGTTTTCTTGATGGGAAATAAATTTTAAAAAAACTTCAAAATTGGTGCTTTTTCAAATAAACAATTCTGAGTAAAAACTAACGAATAATTGTTCACCAAAAGTGAATGGACAAGTTAAAAAAAACCTATAATAAAAAGAATGCTGTATAAAGCTACAATAGGTCTCGTTATTTCATGTTGAATTGATTAAAATAAATAAAGTATACGTTCTATTACCTTAAAAGAAATATGAAGCTAAACTAGATGAACAATAACACTATAATTCATTAAACACGATTAAGGCTGATTTTTATTGTACCGGTTACTAATATTTATCATAAAAAAAGCTGAAAGTGCAAGGAGCCAGAATTCACAAAGCGGGGCACTGATCAAACACCATGTTAATGGGATTGGGTGTAAGCACCGTGTAAACTACGGTATTTTTGGGTGCTAGCACTGTGTTAGCTAATCCGGACAAGTTACAGTAGATTTCGCGGCTAATTTTATTTTTTTGTTCGAAAAATTCCTTGTTTAGCATAGATTTACAATATTTTGTTCTGCCACTTTTTACACAAATTTGCAAATACTTAATAGCGATTTAAAAGTTTATCTGTTTTTTATACAAATAATTTTTCTAAACTTTTGTTTTTTTGATATCTTTTTTTACCGTTTAATGAAATTTTAAACAGACTTAGCCCCAGGTATACCGAAACCTACTGTAATTTGTAGATTTGAGCTGACACCGAGCTAGCACGATTATTGAATCAGAACAGAGGTTATTATTATTATTATTAATTAATAAGTGAATTTTAATGGTTTGTTAATATCAGATTTTAGTTTTTTATAATGAACTGAACTAAACTCGAATGCCATCAGGAAGCATCTCTTTAAACACCTATGTTGTTGTATTAATGACAGCGGTTCATTCCAAATCCTTTTCTAAATATTTGAATGGTTAAAATTAAAAAAAACATATATGTAATACCTTGGGTATTTCTGTCAAATTAGTTTTTTATTTTTTTATAATTTTTCTGCGCGGCGGGCGGCTTGTCGCCGCCGCTTTGTCGCTTCTACAGTGCCGTTGAGTTTAGGAATATCTCGAGGTCCCCTGAGCAAAAAGACTTGTAAAAATTACCATGTTTGAATTTTCCTGGTCAAGGATCTATTTTTACGCGCTCAATTTTCTAGATGATTATCTGCGGATCTTTCGAGACCCACAAACAAAAGATCTTCGTAAGAAAAACTTTTTGCGTCATTCGATGTCGTTTGAAGACAAAGAAAGAAGGAGAAAATTGTATCGAAATATTCTTGAAAAAAAGCTTTCGGGAAAAACCTGAAATTAAAAAAACAGTGGGGTGGACACAAAAAGCTGTTCTGTCCAGCAGCAAGATAGCGCGGGAATTTACTATTTAGGCAGAATATTTGTTTTTAGTAAAGTTGAAAAATGAAAGCTAATAAAAGAGAGCAGTTAAACTATTAGGAGCAGAGTCCATAAAGAATAAAAACACAAAAAATAAAAAAAAAAAAAAAAAAAAAAAAAAAAAATTCACTTTAAAAAAATTTTTAATTGAAAAAAAAAAATATCACATGACGTCCTTTTGGATCCACTTTGTACCACATCAGTGGCATTTCAAAAAAATGATAGAAGAAATACCCGAAATTGGGTTCCTTTTTTGATTTTCGTAATTCTTAGCAAGTTTTTCTGGAAGGACCGAGAAAATTAAATTAAAGCGAAAGTACCTATTTTCTTATCACGAAATTAAAGCTCGTCGAGTATATTGAGCCTAAGGATTTCAGTCGCTTGATATTGTAGCTGTCGACATACTTGGAAACAATCCATCTCGTATAATATGCTTTTACCGCCCGCCCGACTCACCAATGAGACATATTCTAATCTTTTTTTCGACGTCTTGGATACTTCATTAAATTCTGAACTATCCTGTGACTCTCTGTGGAGCTTCTAACATTCTGAAAAAATATTATTCCGGAGAAAAATTTAGATTTTTTCACACCGAGAAATTTTCAAATATATATATAGAAACAAGGAAAACTAAATTAACAATCTTTTAAACAACTTGGTAGAAAAACCTACTAGAGGTCTCAGCTATTTTGACTTAATATTTTTAAATGAGTCTATCAGAGAAATTGACCCTCGGAATTTCACTGTCTCTTAACCACAGTGACACAGTGATTATCAAAGTATAGAGTTTTTACTCAAAAGTTTGACAAATCATCCAAAACCTCAATATAATTAATTTCACGACTTTGATTACTGTTATCTCGCCTTCTATCAAGAGATTTTGTTGAACTTTTTCAAAATAGCGCAAATGCTGAGACTCTATTGAAATGTCAAATTCGCTATACAAAAATCGGTTAAAAAATTTTGTTCCGGTTAATTAAAAAACAAAACATTTAAAGGCCTATTTATTCACAATTTACAAAATTACTTTATTTTATCCAAAAACGACTGTGGAAACTTAGAAATTTGATAAAATCTAAGACTAATTACTAAAGTTTAAGTAAACGTTTTATAAAAGAAGTAAACAGAATTAATAAAAAACGTGAGCACAAAATTCTTTTTGGAAATAACAAAAAAAAAAAAACAAGCTCTTCAATTTTGTCAAAAATCAAAGGAACCCAATTTCGGGTATTTCTTCTATCATTGATGCCACTGATGTGGTACAAGTGGATCCAAAAGCGTCATGTGATATTTTAAATAAAACTTTAGTGAAAACTTTACTAAAGACAATAGTCCTGCTATAAAAGTTGCCAAAAAAACTAACAACTCTGACATTAAAACCATTAAATTCACTCCTGAATAGTTATATAAAGCTCCTAAAAAACAAAAGACTAAAAAAAGTAAAACACCAAGAAAAATTTCAAATGCAATAATATTTAAAATACTTGTCCATTCATTGGCTGACCCTTTATTCGTTTGTTTTTCTGTATCATTTAATAATTTATGTGTTACCATTATTATGGTTAACAGCTGGGGCCGGTTGCATAAAATCCCCTTAGATTAGTGAAAAAAATCCACTTACCTTTGTCCTTAAATACAGTATTTTTCTTTAGGTTAAGTTAAGTGATTTCCTTTAACCTTAACTTAGGTCGTACGTATTGCAACGCAAGGGAATTTTTGTTAACATTTTAAACTAAATATTGCTGCAAAAATAAGTTTAAACACAGTAAAAATGAAAACATTTATATTAACACAGTATAAAAAATGAATTTTATATTAAATTGCTTGAAAAAATTACTTTATTTTATCAAATAATCTTAAATCGACAACTTATTTTCAGTTTTTATTTAAATTTAGGTGTTTTGTCGCGGTTTTTGGTTTTAGTTACTACTAGATTTTTTTGATAAAAACACTTAGTTAAAAAAAAATAAATCTATTCTTTATACAATCTTAAATTTATTGTGCTAAAAATTTTCAATTTTATTTAATTAAACAAATTAAGGAGCCAAAACGAGGAGAAGGCTTTGGTCAATTAATGAAGATGTTGTTTTACGCACAATAATGCTGAATTATTTTTTTTTAAATATAACAACGTTTTTCGTTTTATCGTAAATATTAATTACTTACTACGTGTGCATGGGCCCTCAAAATTATTACAAACGTTGTAATTTTTCTTAAAACGATTTATAATCTTATTAATGACGCACCAGCTTTACTTGAACTATTCCCCTTAAGGTAGAACGATAAAGTTGAGCAATAGATACGTACTTATAC
>JASAMX010034962.1:0-22754 GCA_030248175.1 Microlaimidae sp. YZB2_3 | reverse complement strand
TTTTCAATGTAACTTTTTACTGTATGGCTGGATTTTCATGTTTGATAGCTCATTTTGAAGCTTTTACGATACTGAGTTGCGTCACAAAAGTTTCACTGTACGAAAGTATTTTTTTACTTAATTAAATCAGTTTAAAAAAAAATGGAAAATTGCCGAAATTAAATATGTGCATTTAATTTCGGCACTTTACAAACAATCGATTGTTTCTCAGTCAAAAAATCATCATTTTCAAAAATTTAAAAGCCTATCATTATCTTCAGACAGTTTTCTTTAATTTAAGCTTCTACTTGTTGTTCAACGTGTAACTGGCAAAAAGTTACAGCTAAAATGCCAAATGGTATCAAAATGAGCAAAATTTGGGAAAAAAGTGCATTTAATTTCGGCACTTTTTTAAAGGACCCTTTTAATCGAGTTTAAGTTCAGTGATATGACCCCTACACATTTCAACGTTGTCTTCTAACTATTTACAACTACAATTTAACACCCGGCCACTTAATTCAATCCGTTTTTACCTACAGCATATGAGTGCCGAAATTACACTATGTTATTTTATAACGATTGCTCATCACAGACGCAACGTAGAACCACGGGGACTAAAAATTCGGAAAATAGACTAAATTTTACCAGGACAGTTTAATTTATAAACCAATTTATTGCGTAATCATGAAATACCCATGTTCTAAAAACGAGTAACATTTTTATTTTTTCTAAATCACACAATTTCACATAAATATATCATAACATAACAAATCAAAAGCTCACGACAGTCATCTACATATAATTAGCTCTCATTTGAGCTATCAAACGTCGTATTCCATCCAGGATTACCAAAGATATAGTCCAAAATCAAAAATGCCCAATTGGGAAAAGTGCCGAAATTAAATGCACTACCCTAATTGTACCGTCTATGCTTTAAACGCTTTTAGCAATAAAAAACATAAAATGCAATGAAAAACATTTTAATTGTTTGTGCCTTAAAATTCGCTATGGTTCCAAACACGCGTTTTTTTGGTCCAAATTATAAAAAAATGTATGGATTATGTTAAATATGCGCTTTAAAAACGACATGGCAAATAAATTAGTTAATAATCCTAAATTTTAACGGTGTCCGGAAATTTGAACACCAGCGCTTGATTGCCAAGCATTTGACCGCTGCAGTATTGCAGTATTATGTTATCCGAATTTCTGTTTTCCGCCACCAACTGAGAATTAAAATATCAATATCAACACAGCACCGTGACAGTATAAAATTTCCCAAAACTATTGTGAACTTCCCGCAATAACGTCAATGCGTGTGCATCTTCTTTGTCGCAACATTTTGCTCGTGACTAAAAGAAGCATTTTTAATAACAAATTGTTAATTATAAACTTAATTTTAAATTTTGACAGAACAAAGTTTTAGACTTTTGCAGAACAAACTACTAAATATAAATGGTTTTTTTTTAATTTTTAGGTTTTGCTTAGGCTTAGGAAAAACAGTTAGCTTAAAAAACCATTAAATATAAATTTATCATAAAAATTTAGTTTCATTTTTAGGTTTCGCTTAGGTTCAGCAACAACAGGTTTAAATCATTAAAGAACTAACCACATTCATAAATTTTTTCTTTGATTTAAGGTTTTGCTTAGGCTTAGGAAAAAATTACATTTTTGACTCATCGTTTATTGTCAAAACAACATTGCTTGCTTTGTTTAAATATTTTATTGAAAACATTTTTTATACTCTGTTGGGTTATTTTATTCTCAGGGAGAGTTTATACTACCTTGGTAGGGAGTTATAACGTTTTTTTAAAGCAACTCGTTCTGCGGCGGTCTAATGCTTGGCGGCCAAATCGTCAGCGTTCAAGTCAGCGGCATTCTTATGCTGGCGTTCAAATTTCCTAAAATCATTTTAACTTACCCTTTTTGGGATTAACCCAGCTCAAACCCCTTCCTTATTGCATAATGGAGAGGACAGAAGGGGTTAATCCTAAAAATATAGTTATAAATTGTCTGATAACTCTTTTCCAAAACCTCAAATCTCAAAATTATCCTCAAAAAGCAGACCTGTGCACTGTCGGGAAATGCCCCCTCCCCGTTTTAATGGAGGATTTCCCCTCCCCCCGTTTTATTGCCCCCGCTCGAAAAAGAAAAAAATACCCAAAAATTATGGCGCCATTGTTGACCTATTACTGGAGGACCTGCATTTTAAGCCATTTTTGGACCTATTTTTACCTTATTTTCACTTTTTTCTCCCTTTTTCCTTCTGTTTTCTCTGTTTTTTCTTTCTCCCCTGCTTCCCCCCCCCGTTTCAAAAAAGTTGCCCTCTCCCGTGCCCCCCACGTTTTGGAATTGCCACCCTCAATAAAACCTCCCAGGGGGGCAGTGCACAGGTCTGCGAAAAGGAAGTCTACATGTTCGATTTAGGCAAAAATATGTTTTGTAATTTGTATTTACTTTTGAATCGGTCAAATTAAATTTTGGTACACGTATGGAACTTTTTTTACTATTGTTAAATAATTTAATCACACAGTTAACGCCAAGTAATATGAGCCTTTCGTATCTTGTTTTATACAAAATATAATTGAAAGACAATAACATTTTTAGTAATTGACAGTTCCGCTTCCGGCCGGGTTCAGGTTGTTTCTGTTTTAGATTTGTGGAAAATCTCAATTCCAGTTCTGGTTCCGGGGGTTTCGAAATGTAATGGGCAGTTGCGGTTCCGGATGTTCCGGGCAAATTTGAGTTCCGGTTCCTATTCCGGATTTTTCGAAAATCTCAATTCCGGTCCCGCAGATCCGCCCATTACTAATATTTTTGTATGTTATAAATATTTAGGTTATGTGCGTATAGTACTGGCCATTGCATCGATTTGGTATATGCCCACAGATTATGTTCGGGCAGCTCTCTATTACATTATCAGCGGACTACTGGACGCTTTTGACGGTTATGCCGCTCGAATGTTTAATCAAAGTAAGGGCAACGGTGTTTTTTGTTTTTAATTTATTATGTTTAAGTAGTTCTGTGCACGGTCCGGAAATTCCATTCCCCACACACGCTTTATTAAGCCTTTGCGATTCTTTCTGCTGCATATCCGCAGAAGGGATTCCGCGCCAGCGCTGCACTGTGTTAAACGCCACCCTGCATCCGTCGAGACGCGGAGTTTAACACAGTGCAGCACTGACGCGGAATCCCTTCTGCGGATTTACAGTGCTTTTTGGATGAAAAAATCCCAAAGGGTTAATGGCTGTGCCGGTGCACCCCTTCCCCACCCCGTTTAGACAGTTCTGTGCCCCTGCTCAAAAATTAATAAAACACTAAAAAACATTTGCTACCTATTTTCGAGAAATTCTTGCAGTTTTTAACCTATTTTAACGAATTAAGCCGTTTTAAACTTATTTTTACTTAAGTTTTACTTTTTTGTCATTTTGTATATTTTCTCCTCTTTTTTTGCTCATCCGGTTTGATAAAAATTGCTTCACCATGCGCATGCCCCCGTTTTCAAAATGTCCTCCCATTAAACCACCGGGGAGGGCAAAGCGCAGGTTTGTTTAAAGAAAGATGGGTTCCGTCCTGGGCAGAAGTAACTTCGTTTTGGGGAGGAAATGCCAGAATATCGCTTTTTATTTAATAAAATGTAGAATTATCTTATAAAAACAATTATTAAAGTTTTAATGGTTTAAAAGTATTTGCTTCGGACATTGGACCCCACGTAACCCCCCCCTTCTAGGTTTAAAAATTTTCCACCCCGGGTCGACCCCCTTAAAAAACCAGGGAGGGCCCCTAGGACCCCCCTAGATTTTTAAATGTCATTTACGCGGAGTAACGACCCCCCTAGCTCCGGTGACGTTGTTCATCTATGCCCCTATTAATAGTGAGCATAGGTGGGCAGTGGGGAGTTATACCATACATGGGCAAGTTGGTCCGGAGTGGGGGGGTTAAACCCCAAATTAGGGGGGGGTTAAAATCCGAGAAACGCAAAATACCCATATCGTTTTTTTTTTCTGGAGTGCATTTTACCCATATCGTTTTTCGATTTTGAAGGAAAAATAAGTAAAAAACGCTAAATTTAGGTCTAAAACGCTAAAAGCCCCTTTATTGCATTTTTGAGCTTTTTATTGCTTAAAACATTCATTTTGACTTCAAAACTTAAGTTTGGAGGCAGTTAGAAGTCATTTTAAAGACATTTTTTTCTTCATTTTTCCAAAATTGGGGGGTTAACTTTTTCTTCCCCTCCCATTCCTCAGTGGAGGGGGAGGGGTGGGGGGTTAAACCCCCTTCTAAAAATTTGGGGAGGTTAACCCCCCAACCCCCCCCCCGTGTTCCACCTAAGATCGCAAACTGCCGACACCCCCCTTAAAATTTGGGGATACCCCGGACACCCCCCTTAAAATTGGCAAGTCCCAGTACTAAAAACGCTACAAATTATATATATATAACTTATATATTATAAGATATATAGGCATACAATACCATGGACCGGCAAGCTAGGGCGTGACTACCCCAAGTAAATGGCCCTTTATAAGCTAGGAGGGGATCCAGGAGACTTTGTTCCGCACCCCCCCCCCCTCTAGCTTTTTTAAAGAGGAAGGGGGAGTCGAATCAGTGGCGTGCCCAGGGGGCGCCCCCCCCCGAAATCCGGCGAAGCCGGATTTTTTTGTAATTTAATAAAACTGCTATAAACACTATTATCCTTTTATTAACGTTTAAACACATGTTTTAAATGTATAGGTATAAAAAAAACCTTAAAATTTGTAATAAGTATCATCGGAATTAAAATTTCTATTGTATTTTAGCACCTTAAATTAAAAATTTTCTCCCCCGGGGGGAATTCTGCCCCCCGGATCCCCCTGATAAGGGGCTCTGCCCCTTGGCCCCGCTGGGGGGCTCTCGCCCCCCAGAGTCCAGACCCCCATATTTAAGGGCTCCCCCTCCCCCAGACCCCCCTTGGGGGTTAGTTTCTACCTCCCCCCAGATCGCCCCCCCCCCCCAAATAAAATCCTGGACACGCCACTGAGTCGAATCGAAATAGACATAGACCAGTTTGAAATCTAGAGGGGCGCCACGCGTCAGGGTTCCTCCAGTTTCCAAACAAAATTATTTGAAATTATTGATTGAAGGTTTTTAGCACTAATATAGAATTTTACAATTTTATACACCTAAATTAGGCTTTTTTGTGTATAAAAAAAGTACAAAAGTAATTTATTTTTTACTACAAAAACGTGTTTGTGACAGTAAATTTTGACCTAGATTATACCCAAAATTTGGCTCAGAAGGGAGGGGGGTTTAAGCATTCCAGAGGGGGTAAGGTCTCAAAATAAAAAAAAATTTTGGGAAGGGGGGGGAGAGGCCCCTAGATTTTTTCTAGGAGGGCAGGGAGGCATCCGAAATTTCTCAGCTGGCAAGGATAAACATGAACCCCACCATACATAGGCAAGTTGGTCCGGAGTGGGGGGGTTAAACCCCAAATTAGGGGGGGGGGTTAAAATCCGAAAAACGCAAAATACCCATATCGTTTTTTTTCTGGAGTGCATTTTACCCATATCGTTAGGGCCCGACCGGATCCATGATTTTGGATCCGGCCGGACCGGACCGGATCCAAAGGTAGATCCGGCCGGACCGGATCCGGATCTGAAAGATAAAATTTTAATCAATACTAATAACTATAATAAAATAATAAGTTGGCATTGTACTTGCTAAATACAAACTACCAAAGCAACAAAAAAGTAACATTTAATACACCAACAGTTTTATTTAAGTGTTAATATATAAAATTTAATAAAAAATATAATAAAAAAACAATAGAAGTTAGTAGAGGAGTTATAAACAATAAAGGATTGATTTTAAAACATATAGAAACAGAATAGTGAAGTTTAAGTAAATATAAGAATATTAAGAAACTTATACCTTAACTTGGATGCAGTTTTGTAAAACAATTATTTGAGTTTTTCTTATAACTTATACAACCAAAACAAGTTTTAAAACACAATTTACTGTCGGGAGTGTCGCGGCAGTCATTTAAAATGGTTGGTATAACACTGAAGAAACAAAAGATAGCTAATGATTGTGTTGCAGAACATAAAACATTATTAAAACACCTCTAATACACTAAGCTTTCTGATCACCTTAAAATTTTTTGTAGGGAGTGTCGTAACGGCATATAACAAGATGTTAACAACTTTTCTTTTTATTCCCGCAAAAAAAACACTCAGATCCGGCCGAAACTGAGATAGATCCGGCCGGACCAGACCGGATCCAAAAATCACCGGATCTACCGGACCGGACGGGATATCCGGTCGGGTCCTACATATCGTTTTCAGATTTTAAAAGAAAAATGGGTAAAAAACGCTAATTTTAGGTCAAAAAGCCCTTTTTATTGCATTTTTGAGCTTTTTATTGCTTAAAACATTCATTTTGACCTCAAAACTTAAGTTTGGAGGCAGTTAGAAATCATTTTAAAGACATTTTTTTCTTCATTTTTCCAAAATTGGGGGGTTAACCTTTTCTCCCCCCATTTCTGAGTGGGGGGGTTAAACCCCCTTCTCAGAATTTGGGGGGTCAACCCCAACCCCCCGTGCCCATGTACGATCCCCACCCAACCCCCGCCCTCCACCTTATGCTCATGTATGCTTTCATTTTATATAAGAAGATTGCAAAGAAAGAAGAGGTACAAGCAAACCGCAAATTCAGTTTCTCGTATGTTTTATCTTTTCCATATAAATTATACAGTACAGCCTATACGATTTATAAAATTTAAAATTTTCCAGGCTCACGATTCGGGGCAATGTTGGACCAGCTAACCGATCGCTGCGCCAGTCTCGCATTGCTAATGACTCTCTCTCATTTTTTCTCGGAGCACATGTTCTGGTTTCAACTTTCAGCCGTTATCGACATAGCCGGTCATTGGCTCCATCTGCACAGGTAGAAAACAGGGCGGAAATGACAAGTCCGTTTTGATTATGGAAAATTTAGTTGGGGATAGGACAGAATAAATCAGACAAAAACCAATCACTATAAAATCCGTGTAACCGTGACTAATTACAGTATCTGTGTGTTTTTTAAAAGTAAAAAAAGGTCATAGTCAGTACTGAGTAAGTAAGGGAGGATTATGCCTTTTAGGGAGGATTATTATAAAAATTGCGAAACTGCCGACACCGCTCCGCAAATTTGGTTGTTGTTTTTTGGTGGGGGAGGGGATACAAAGAAGTTTACCCACCTAGAACTAAAATTTTGGACCCCCCCCCATCCTGGAAAAAATCAAGGGGCCCCCTGTTCCCCCCAAAACTTGAGAGCGCCCGTATCTGTGTGTTTTTAAAGGTAAACAAAGGTCATAGACAGTTCAGTACAGAGTAAGTAAGGGAGGATTATGCCTTTTAGGGAAGATTATTATAATAATTACAAAACTGCTCCGCTCCGCAAACTTTTTTTTGGTGGGGGGAGGATACAGAGAAGTTTATCCACCTAGAACCAAAATTTTGGACCCCCACCCCTTCTGGAAAAAATCAAGGAGACCCCTGTTCCCCCAAAACTTGAGAGCGGCCCGACCTAGCCCCTCCCCCCGCCTTGAAGCTAAGCCGACCCCCTCTCCCCATATCTCAACCAATTTACAAGTATACTTTTATATTTACTATCAAAAACAAGGTTTAAAAACAGCGTGTTTCTATAGGCTTTTTATATCTAAATAGACTGTTTTAGTCTAAAAAATAATAAACCTAAATACATTTAAATTATTGATTTTAAAACTTTGTTAAAAAAATCGGACTTTCCTCGTCTGGACCCCCTAAATTTTTAAATGGCCACCCCGCGTCGACTACCATCTCCCCCTAAAAAGCTAGGACGCTCCTGGCCAAACCCCTCTAATTTTTTACCTCCACCCGGGGGTGAACGGCCCTTGCGGACTTCTACCAAAAAAATCTATAAACCCAAGCCCATACACCATCGATCCTAAAACCTTATTTTTGGGATTTTTCCCCTTCTCAAAAAAAAAATCCATTGTCGCGGGATATCTTTTTCCTCCTTCTTTTTCCCCCCCGGAAGATCTATCCCGGTAAAAAGCCGGGATAATTTTCCCCCACCGGAAAAACCATCCCTCTAAAA
The DNA here is from genome assembly GCA_030248175.1 of Microlaimidae sp. YZB2_3. Lineage (NCBI taxonomy): Eukaryota > Metazoa > Nematoda > Chromadorea > Desmodorida > Microlaimidae > Microlaimidae sp. YZB2_3. Next base: position 14,681 of record JASAMX010034962.1, on the reverse strand, counting down.
CACCGGTTAATTTTTCCCCCTCGGTAAATTCTTTCCCCCCCGGAAAGTCTATCCCGGTTAAAAACCAGGATATTCTTTTCCCCCTTTTTTATATTGTTGTTCGTTTGTTATGAATTTTAGCTTGGTTTTAACTTTAAGGTTTTGCTTAAGCTACTTAAGAAAACCAAGGTTTAAAATGGTTAAGGTAGTTCATGGGTTTTATTTCAATAATTTTATGAATTTATGAGAGTATCATGATAACAAAATAATCATTTTAATTTAATGACGTGTTTTTGAAGAATGCGCAGAATTAATATGTAAATTTTATGCAAATTTTAAGGAAGGAGGAAAAGAATATACCGGTAAAAACTTTTCCTCTGATTATAGGGCAGTGCATTTAATTTCGGCACTTTTTCAAATTGGGCATTTTTGACTTTAGACTTTATCTTTGGTAATCCTGGACGGAATACGATGTTTAATAGCTCAAATGAAAGCTAATTATATGTAGATGACTGTCGTGAGCTTTTTATTTGTTATGTTATGATATTTTCATGTAAAATTGTATGATTTACAAAAAATAAAATTGTTACTCGTTTTTAGAACATGGGCATTTCATGATTACGCAATAAATTGGTTTAAAAAATAAACTGTCCTGATAAAATTTAGTCTATTTTCCGAATTTTTAGTCTCCGTGGTTCTACGTTGAGTCTGTGGTGCGCAATCGTTATAAAATAAAATAGTGTAATTTCGGCACACATATTGCTGTTGGTAAAAACGGGTTGAATTAAGTGGTCGGTTGCTAAATTGTAGTTGTAAATAGTTAAAAGACAACGTTGAAATGTGTAGGGGTCATAGCCCTGACTTAAACTCGATTAAGGGCGTCCTTTAAAAAAGTGCCGAAATTAAATGCACTTTTTTCCCAAATTTTGCTCATTTTGATACCATTTGGCATTTTAGCTGTAACTTTTTGCCAATTAAACGTTGAACAACAAGTAGAAGCTTAAATTAAAGAAAACTGTCTGGAGATTATTTCAGGTTTTTAAATTTTTGAAAATGATGATTTTTTTAACTGAGAAACACTCGATTGCCGAAATTAAATGCATACATTTAATTTCGGCAATTTTCCATTTTTTTAAAAACTGATTTAATTAAGTAAAAAAAAACAACTTTCGTACAGTGAAACTTTTATGACGTAACGCAGTATAAGATGAGCTATCAAAAGCAGTAAAGCTTTAAAATGATTTATCAAACATGAAACTCGGGCCATACAGTGAAAAGTTACATTGGAAAAACGAAAAAGTGCCGAAATTAAATGCACTACCCTAACGCTAAATTACAAACAAAATTAAAATTGTGAGTGAACATGTTTTAATGGAATTTATTACACAAAAATTGGTATTTGAGCTAATAAAGGTACAGCAATTCAAATTATTTTTAATAATTCCAAGTTTATAATATGATTTTAAAATTAAAAAAAACATGGAGGAAAATCTATCCCAGTATATTCTTTCCCCCGGGGAAAAAATTTACCGAGGGGGGAAAGAATATCTCGGGATAGTTTTTCCGGGGAAAAAATTTTTAGGGGGGAAAGAATATCCCTTGACACCGGAAACCTACCTACGTCTACCACTGAGGAAATACGCACCTCCTAGGTATTGAATACATAATGATGTGGTATGTAATTTTTTATCACAATAAAACTTAGTAACAATACATCATCCAAAATTATATGTATTTAGCTTACCAACAGTTGCCATGAATATTATGTATTGTAAGAGTTCCAACGGCTTTCTTAGTACTACGGGGGTTAACGTTCTCGTCGTTTTTCTCGTAGCACACATAATGCAATTTTCGACATGGAATATAATATCCTCTCTATTTGTCATTCAAATTATAAATGGTATCCCGTCATTTAGAGGGTGTTTATTACATGGAGGAAAAATGGTACCGCTTACGGGTGGACCAAGGAGAGGTGCAAGGGAAAGGGTGTGAGTGCTTTTGTAACTACTGATGCAAAGGTAAGTGCGCGGAATTTGATTATTTTGGCTTGACGAATAAAATTGGGGAAACAAACGATGAATCTAGATGATCAGGACAATTACTCAATCAAGATGCTCAAGACATACAATCAATCCAGAACAATTTTAGTAGTAATAATAATAATTATAACATGGTCTTTCCTTAAATCCTTTAACAAGGTTGTCCTTAGTCATATCATGCTGCACTGGCCCATATTAGTAGTGAGTTCTAATCCGGGGGGGGGGGCCCCCCGCTCGCCCCCCCCCCCCCGCTCCCGCCCCCCCCCCCCCCCCTCTGCCCGCCCCCTTCTCCCCCCGTGTGTGCCCCCCTGTGGGTGTGTGGGTTGATTGTGTAAGATGATATGAACAGTAATTTTCATTTTAGATGAGGAGATTAGGATTTCTATACAAACAAACAAACACGTCTACCACTAGGAATGATCACACTACAATATAAAAAAAATAATCTTAACATGAAAAATTCAGTATTAAAATTAAACAGTGGAGTCTTTTTATATTCCGGAAATAAAGCCGGAAAATTACTATTTTTATGGTTCCCTAAATTTTGGTGCTAGTTTTATGAAGGCATGAACCCAAATCTTGGTGTTACAAAATATAAATCCATAAGTAAACCCTTCCAATTATAGACAGTGTTTCGGTTACCGAGTATGCCTAATGCAGACCTGTGCACGGTCTGGAAATGTCCCCCTCCGCTTTATTGGAGTATTTGCCCCCACCCATTTATTGCCCTCGCCCAAAAATTAAAAAGTACCCAAAATTATGACGCCATTTTGACCAATTATGACACCTTCGTCGCCAATTTTTTTTTTGGCAGTTTTTAGCCTATTTCAATGCTTTTTAAGCCATTTTAGATCTATTTTTTTACTTAAATTTCGTCTTTTTTGTCTCCTTTGTTTCTTTTCTCCTTTTTTTCCTTTTTTTCTCTTTTTTTTCGCCCCCACCCCCTTTCGGAATCGCCCCTCCCAATAAAACCCCGGGGAGGGGGGCTGAGGCAGTGCACAGGTCTGCTATCGCTAATGTAAACCAAAAACATTTTGTATGTAAATGTAAAGCATTTTCAACTCTACGCTCCGACAAATTTTGTTTATAACCTTTAAAATTTTTTACAAGAATGTAAAAATCGTGATTGTTATTTTAGTCATGATCTGACAGGATCACAAAGTCACAAGAATGTCTCAAATTGGTTTCTAAAGCTTTATTACACTAATAGAGTAAGTGCAAGGTTTTATTTTACTGAAAACAAAAATAATCTAACAAAAAAACTGTGCAACTCTTGTATAAAAAGTGATTCCGCTGTATGCTATTTTTTTTTAAATTTCTGTATCTTTAATTTTTTTGAAATTATCCTTGATTGATTATAAAATATTTTTTTAACAAAACACTTTAGTTCTAATAAATTTCATAGTATGATTACTCGATTAGTCACCTGTGCACTGCCCATTCCCGGGTTTTTATTGGACGAAGGGCAATTCCAAAATACGAGGCACCGGGGGCAATTTTTTTGAAACGGAGGGGGGAAGGCAGGGAAGAAAAGGGAAAAAAGGAGGAAACAAAGGACAAAAAAGGCAAAATTTAAATAAATAGGTGTAAAATGGCTTAAAAAGCATTGAAAAAGGTTAAAAACTAAAAATTTTGCGATGCTGACGTCATAATTGGTCAAAAATAGCGCCATAATTTTTAGATTTTTTTTTATTTTTGGGCATATTTATTTTGAGGGGAAGCTATGCAGCCACTAATATTCCGGGGTGGGGGCATTTCCAGACCGTGCACAGGTCTGGATTAGTTGTGCAAACCTGTGCACTACCCCCCCCCCGGGATTTTATTGTGGGGCAATTCCAAAACGGGGGCTCGGGGGGCAACTTTTTTGTAAAAGGGGGGAATAAAAAGGGGGGCAAGTAGGGGAGAAAGAACAAAAAAGCGAGAAAAAAGAAGGAAAAAGGGAAAAAGTGACAAAAAAGCGAAAATAAGGTAAAATAGGTCTAAAATGGCTTAAAATGCATTGAGATAAGCTAAAAACTGCAAAAAATTTCGCGATGATGGCGTCATTATAGGTCAAAAATGGCGCCCTAATTTTAGGGTCTTTTTAATTTTTGCGGGGGGGGGGCAAACCTTCAATAAAGCGGGGGGGGGGGGCATTTCCAGACCGTGCACAAACACTTTTAATCGCTAACAATTTTCTTGTAATTGTATTTGAAAAATAACTTTCACCAAATTTTAAAAGTTAAAGTTTTTATTTTTCAAACGACGGCCACAGAAAAGGTGTAAAATGATTACGCTCAATAATAAAGTTCAGAGTACCTAGATTTTAGTTTTACTTTATTTGTTTAATAACTTATGTAGCAAATAATTGAAATCGTGCATATTTTTAGCCATTTCTGTTTTTCATGTGTGCCGGAAATGAAATGTTTTACAGTTTTCTTTATCTCTGCTATTTTACATACGGACCTAGAAGTAAGAAATTATCTTTATTTTTTGCTAGACTTGTTTTTGGCCAAAAATTAATTAAATTCTATATAAAAATTTTTTAATTCTAAATTTTTTGTTTGTTTAGTTTTTTTAGTTTATTATTTTGTATCATCCAACTCCTTAACCAACTCCTCCCCAGCCAATTTTTGAGTGTATTTTTTTAAAATTAGGTATTATATTATTTAAAAGCTGGTTTTGTAGTCAAAACGGTACTTTTTAAACACGTTTTTTTTACCTAAATAACGTATTTTAGTTTATTAAATGCGATATTTTAGTCCTTAACAAATTTTAAATAAACGATTTCAAACATTGAACTGGCATACCTACGGTTTACCCTAAAATTTGTCCTATTACTTTTTTTGTATATATCCATCCTCTAAAAATTACGGGACACTGGCCCATTAAATTACACCGTTTTTTGGATTGCATTCGCATGCATTTTAATTATTTATCCCAGGAAGGAACCGATTATTCTATTGCCTGTTCGGGATATTTTGTTCACTGCTGAACAAAGAGAGTATGTTGGGGTCCATAGATGTTTTTGAGGGGGGATAGAAGGGTCCACCGCCACCCCCTCCCCCCTAAAGCCAAAATTTTGGACCCACCCCCTCTAGAAAAAATTCAGGGGCCCCCCTCCCTTCTCCCCAAAGCTCGAGAGCGGTCCGGCCTGACCCCCCTCCCTAGTGTATGCTGACCTCTCCCTTGAATACCAATTTAGAGATAAATTTCTATTTACTGTCATAAAAACGTTTTTTTATTTAAATTCAGTGTTTAAATACACTTTTTTGGCCTAATTATGGTGTTTTAGTATATTATAAAATTCAAAATTAAACCCTAAACCAATTATATTATTGATTTTTAAAAACTTTGTTAAAAAAACAGACCCCCCCCCTCCCCTACTCTCCCCCCTAATTTTGAAATCTCGCACCCGGAGTCGACCGGCCCAAAAGCCAGGAAGTCCAAACCCCCCTACACCTCCTTTTTGGCCTTCCACCCGGGTGGCCCCCCCGAGTAAGCCCAATGAAAAAATATCTACTGTGGTGGGGTCGCACTCGAACCTTGAAATTTTAATCAGCTAGTATAGGTGGTAAGCCTTCCAGACGAATAGGTGTACGCGAATCTATAGTTGTGCAGAAGGTATTCAAAAAATTTTGAGAATAGTTTAGTACTGGGAGTTGGACCTTCCTAGTTTAGGATGGGTAATGGATTTAGAGTAGGATCCCAAATTTTCAGATGTTTTATTTTTGGTGGTACTTGCGTAATGCTCCCTGCCCCAAGCCCACCCATAACCTTCCAAAAAGTACCCTAAACAAATTTTTGAATATTTTCCACTTGCCTAAATCCTTTTAAAATTGTTTATCTCTCTTGTTCTTCCTGTTCGAGCAAATTTTTTCAAAGCCAACTAAAATTTACCAATAGTTTAGTTCCTTTAAATTTCCAAGTCCTGTGTTATCCTTGCCTGGTTGCCGTGGCTGAAAGTGGTATCACGCTGTTCATACGGGTCGGCCCGCCCGCACGATCGCGGAAGTGGACGTGAAACAATGCGGTGTGTGGACTTGTACAGTAACTTGACGGCAGTATTAATGCGTTGTGCATTTCTGCACTCCTCGGAAATTACCGACTAATGAATGTTAAATTGTTATTTTCGCGGATATTTGACTTGGTGAATGAGTCATTTCCAATAAGTATTATGTTTTTATCGATTTTTTCAATCAACTTTGTATCGATTTTTGGAAAAAATGGTTAATTTATCGAAAAATTGGGCAACAAAAAAGTTTAACGTTTTATAAATGTTAGTTTTTGGGTAAATTGGGTAAATATAGTATGGTTAAATTATATTGTGTTTATCAACAAGTATAATTTCAATTAATTGGGTGAATTTATGATGAATTTGGGAATTTAGTTTGCTATTATTAGGTATAGTGTACGCCAGGTTTGCTAGCTATAATTATTCTGATTGCGCTAAATAGTTTTAGTTATTATTCGTTTTACACTTTAAATCAATAAATGCCGCTTTTGAATATTTACGATTATTTTTAGGTGAATTTTTGGATTTTTTGGATAAATTAGACTTTTATAGTGCGAAAAAAAAAAAATTAGATTGTTACACGAAAAAATATTGGTGAACCGGATGTTACACTATAGTGTACAAAAAAAAAATATATAAATGTATTAAATATAGTGGGAAAAAATATATCAAAAAATATAGTGTGGGAAATTATGAATAATTGGATTTATGATAGACTATATTTATATTTTCTGGGAAATTACATTATGAATGTATTAATTGGTTTTTTATTAAATTTGCTGTTTTTGTATCTATTAATTTTTATTGTGTTTAATTTAAACATAGTGGGTGTGCGCCGAAGAGGTGGAGGTGGGTTCGTTATAGCTATACCTTCTGGGATGGCAACTTTTAGTAATGGATTGAGCATTTACCCGGGTTTGGGTAAACGATGAGTGGGCAGCCTTTTTTGCAAAGTACTGTGTTTTTAGACCAAAAATTGAATAGGGGTAATCCGGTTGAACTTAGGAGGTTTCAAACTATAATCAGGATTTTGGGAGACGAGACCGCCTCTGCCTACTGACTAGACCTGTACGGTTCGAAAAAATCTGCCTGGCTTATTGGGAATTTATTCTGCCTCGCGAAAAAATAAAGTACCCAAAAATTATGACGCCATTTTTAACGTGTTATGATGCTATTATTGCGAAATTCTGGGAATTTTGAGCCTATTTAATTATTAGCTATTAGACTTATTTTACCTTAGTTGCTTGTTTTGTCCCTCTTTCTTTTCTTTTGTTCTCTCCCTCCCGCCCCGTTTCTCCACCGCTGTTTCAAAAAATTGCCCCCGCCCCGTTTTTTTGCTTCCCATTATACTGTAGTGCAGAGGTCTGTAGGTAAGTGCAACGACCCCCCCCCCCCAAGTTTCTCTTGACTTATGCTCAGATAGGTGTTCAGTCTTCTGACTGATTTGCTTTCAATCCATCACCCCGGGAACCAGCCAGAAATCTAGTCACCCTCCTTCCTCTCTGAAATACTCTTCTGACCTAAACTATTGGTAATCTTTCAAAAATTCTTTAGTTTTAGGATATAATGACATTTCTTTTTTCAACTTAATGAGAGTTTTCTCCTGGTGCAATAGTATACACCTATAATCCCACAATATTAATTAAGGTTCTTAATGCTAAAAAAAATCAAATAGGGAAATTTTTGGTATACAAGTTGTTGAGTTTCTGGAAGCCTTGGGTGCCTCTGTATTACCTGCTTGCCCTTACATATGTCTCGGTTAGGGTCTGTGTAGTACACTACCCTGGGGTGGGAGGCCCAAACTCAATGGGTCTCCGTACCTCGCTCTCCAAGGGAGCTGCCCTAACTCTGCCTCATGTCAAAATAATTGTCACCTAGTACCCATACATGGGCACGGGGGGCAGGGGGGTTGGGGGGGGGGGGGGAACAACCCCCCAAAATTCTGAGAAGTGGGGTTTAACCCCCCCCCCGACTCAGAGAGTGGGGAGGAAGAGAAAAGTTAACCCCCCCCCCAATTTTGGAAAAATGAAAAAGAAAAAATGTCTTTAAAATGACTTCTAAACTGCCTCCAAACTTAAGTTTTGAGGTCAAATTTAATGTTTTAAGCAATAAAAAGCTCAAAAATGCAATAAAAAGGGCTTTTTGACCTAAAATTAGTGTTTTTAACCGATTTTTCCTTCAAATTCGAAAAACGATAATGGAAAATGTATTTCAGAAAAAAAAACGATATGGGTATTTTGCGTTTCTCGGATTTTAACCCCCCCCCGCTAATTAGGGGTTTAACCCCCCCCCCCCCCCCCACTCCCTGACTAACTTGCCCATGTACTGGCTCATACCTCTACCCACGAAGACAGCCGTTGAGTGGCCAGGCCATCTATCGTTGAAACGGAAAGGGCATTGACTGTATATGATAATGCCGCCTTAATATTTTCGTTTTTTTTTTTATATTTTTCTGTTTGTGAATGTTGTATCAAATGTATATCCATCGATGTGTTTGTTATTTTTGTAGATTTGTTAGCTTGATTTTGTAGTGTAGTCATGATTAGCAGGTAAATTAAAATACCTGTACATATTACGTCAGTAAAAGTTGTATACACCGTTGCATGTTTCGATAATGTTCCCCCCCCCTTTTAAGTGGCGTTTTCCTCACTTATTTCACTCAAAACATTAACCTAACTAGGCAAATTTTGTCATTTTTATCTAAAATTTTCAAATGTTAATTTCCCGCCCAACTAAAAATTCTTTTATCCATTTTAAAAATTTACCAGAAACACCATATTTTTCTAGCTTATATAACAATTTTTGATGTGACACGGTGTCAAAGGCCTTGGCAAAATCCAAGTAAATGACATCAATTAGAAATTTGTCTTTTAGTGCTAGCGTCCACTCATTAAAAGTTTCCAACAGCTGTGTTATTGTAGAACTTTTTGCCTTAAAACCATGTTGAAACCTTGACAAAATGATATGGAAAAAGACAAGCAGTTCTTCTTTGACAAGCTGTTCCATTAGTGTACAAGAAAAAGATGTAAGTGAAATTGGACGATAATTTTCTTTTAGGCTTTTAGTGCCTTTTTTAAACAGTAAGTTTAATAAAGCTATTTTCCAATAAGCCTTTTTTAAACAGTAAGTTTAATAAAGCTATTTTGGGGTGCATGTACCAAAAAAGAAAAGGCCAGACAGAGAAAGTTGTGAAAATTTAGATAAAAATGACAAAATTTGCCTAGTTAGGTTAATGTTTTGAGTGAAATAAGTGAGGGAAAACACCCACTTAAAAGGGGGGGGGGGAACATTATCGAAACATGCAACGGTGTATACAATCTTTTACTGACGTAATATGCTAAGGTATTTTAATTTACCTGCTAATCATGACTACACTACAAAATCAAGCTAACAAATCTACAAAAAATAGATACTTATCACTAAAATAACAAACACAACGATGGATATACATTTAATACAACGTACAAACAGAAAAATATAAAAAAAAAAACGAAAATATTAAGGCGGCATTACCATATACAGTCAATGCCCTTTCCGTTTCAACGATAGATGGCCTGGCCACTCGACAGCTATTATAGTGGGTGGGGGTATAAGCATACATGGGCAAGTTGGTCCGGAGTGGGGGGGGGGGGGAGGTTAAACCCCAAATTAGGGGGGGGGGTTAAAATCCGAGAAACGCAAAATACCCATATCGTTTTTTTTTCTGGAGTGCATTTTACCCATATCGTTTTTCGATTTTGAAGGAAAAATAGGTTAAAAACACTAATTTTAGGTCAAAAAGCCCTTTTTATTGCATTTTTGAGCTTTTTATTGCTTAAAACATTCATTTTGACCTCAAAACTTAAGTTTGGAGGCAGTTAGAAGTCATTTTAAAGACATTTTTTTTCTTCATTTTTCCAAAATTGGGGGGGGGGTTAACTTTTTCTCCTCCCCCCACTTCTGAGTGGGGGGGGGGTTAAACCCCACTTCTCAGAATTTGGGGGGGTTACCCCCCCCCCCCCCCAACCCCCCCTCCCCGTGCCCATGTATGGGTATAAGTGGGCATAGGTGTTTTTTTGTGGTGGGGGGGCAGAGGGGTCCAGGCCACCTCCCTTGGAGAGCCAACAAGGGGGTCCGGACCCCCCATTAAAAATTTTGGCCTTCCACCCAGGGGTGGATCCTCTCTAGCAGACCTGACCAAAAACACTATGTAAGTGGGCAAGCAGGTAATTATACGAGCACCCTCTAAAAGGCTTGAAACTGCCGACAACTACCTCAAAAATTTCCTATTTTTGATTTTTTAGGCGTAAGAAAACCTTAATTAATATTGGGGTATAGGTATATACTGCACCAGGGAGAAAACTCTCAGTTAAGTTGAAAAAAAGGAATGTCATTACTAAAAATGCTAAAACTAAGGATTTTTTGAAAGATATTCCCCAATAGTTTAGCACGATCGGAGGGGGGGTTGTTAGGAGAGGAAGGAGGGGGTGGCTAGACTTCTGGCTAGGTACCCGGGTAAATCAATTGAAAGCAAATCAGTAAGAAGACTGAACACCCTATACGTGAGCATAGTCAAGAAACTTGGGGGGGGGTAGTTACCTTACCATACAGACCTGTGCACTGCCCCCCGGGGTTATAATGGGAGGGCAATTTCAAAACGGGGGGGGGGCACGGGGGGCAACTTTTTTGAAACGGGGGGCAATAAAACGGGGGGGCAAGCAGAGGGGAAAGAAAAAAAAAAGAGAAAAAAGAAAGGAAAGGGGAAAAAAGGGACAAAAAAAGCAAAAATAAGGTAAAAATGGGTCTAAAATAGCTTAAATTGCATTGAAATAGGCTAAAAACTGCAAAAATTTCGCAATGATGGCGTCATAACAGGTAAAAAATGGCGTCATAATTTTTGGGTACTTTTTCATTTTTCCGCGAGGGGGGGGGCAAATCCTCCAATAAAGCCGGGGGGGGGCATTTTCAAACCGTGCACAGGTCTCATAGGTGGGCAGGAGGCGGGGTTATACGTATACCCCCAAAAATCCTGATTATAGTTGAAACCTTTCCTAAAATTTGGGGGTACCCCGGATACCCCCCTAGAATTTGGGGGGTCCCAGACTTCCAGTACTAAAAACGCGGTATACTCCAAAAAGGCTGCCCACCTATGGTGGTTACCCCAACCCCGGGTAAATCCTTGGATTTTGGGAATTCTAGGAGGGGGTTCCAGTCCCCAGGAGGTCTGGTCTAGACGTGAACCGCCCCTAGGTTGTTTGGGGCGCACGCGCACCTGCGTATTTAAATTAAACGCGATAAAAATTAATGATGCAAAAACAGCAAATTAATAAAAAAACAATAAATAGCATCACAACATTATGTTCAGTTTCACAGAAATACTTTTATTGATAGTCATCTAGTAAAATGCAATTATTTAACGTTCAGTAGAATACACGGAGCAGAGTATTGATATTATTCCACCTACGTTTTGTTTAATGAATATTATCATTACATCCGAGTTCGTTTGTGCGCTTGCCGTCTGTTCTAAAGTCCGGTTAGCCAATAATTTGCAATGAGGCGAATTATAATTGACAGGATTGTCGCACTATAAAAGTCTATTATTATGCAAAAATCGGAGTCGGATTAAAAATAATCGTAATTAAAAAATGTTAGGAAGCGGCATTTAGCCTGGATTTAAAGCATAAAACCAAATAATAACTGAACTTATTTCGGCGCAAATCAGATAATTAATTAACTAGCAAACGAAACTGGCGTACGCTATCTAATAATAAGCAATCAATCCAGATCAGTGCAAAAGTAAATTAGCCAATTAAGAATTGAAATTACCTTGTTTGAGAACGCAATTGTGGGATTTTTTTAAAGCCGTCTCTGTGTATCCTACCAACGATATTACCCATAAAACTAGCGTTATAAAACGTTAAAGATTTTTGTTCCAGCTTTTTCAAATCAAGAGATTGACCATTCCAAAAATCAATACAAAGTTGATTGAAAAGAAAAATCAATAAAAAAACCGTAAATTCTTCCTCGAAAATAGCTCATTAGCAAGTCGGAATGTCCGCGGAAATAAAGACAATTTTAACGTTAGTTAGTCGGATTTGATTTTCAAAAAATACAAAAAATGCGCCCGTCGCGTTGATGTTTCAGTCAGATTTCTTATGTTCCGAGGCTGGGGCGGCGGCCGTCCGGTGTTTCACGTCCACTTCCGCGATAGTGCGGGCGGCGAGACCCATATGGAACAGCGTGATACCGCTTTTCACCACGGCAACCGGCAAGGAAATGACGCACAGGACTTGGAACAAACCCACGCCGACTAGAGGAACTAAAAACATTTATCTAAATTTTAGTTGGCTTTGAAAAAATTTTCTCGAGAGAACAGGGAAGAAACAAGATAAACAATTTTAAAAGGATTTAGGCAAGTGGAAAAATATTCAAAAATTTGTTTCAGGGGGCTTTTTTTGGAAGGCGCGGGGTATAGGTGGGCTTGGGCAGGGAGCGGTTGAGATACCACTCCAAAAATAAAACATCTGAAAATTTGAGATACCTACTCTAAATCCATTACCCATCCCCCTAAAGTTTGAAGGGTCCAACTCCCAGTACTAAAGCTATTCTCAAAATTTTTTTGGAATACCTTATCCGCAGATTTGTGGGGTCGCGTACACCTATTCGTCTGGAAGGCTTCCCACCTATACTAGTGTGATTAAAATTTCAAGGTTTGGGAGTGGACCCCACCATAGATGTTTTTGGTTGGGTCCCCTAGGGGGGTCCACCCCCGGGTGGAAGGCCAAAAGGGGGGTCTAGTGGGTTCGGACTCCCTGGCTTGTTAGGGGCGGTCGACCTCGGGTGCGAGATTTCAAAATTAGAGGGGAGAGTCAGGGGAGGGGGGGGGTCTGTTTTTTTAACAAAGTTTTTAAAAATCAATAATTTAATTGGTTTCAGGTTTAATTTTGAATTTTATAATATACTAAAACAGCATATTTAGGCCTAAAAAGTGTATTTAAACACTGTTTTTAACTAAAAAACCGTGTTTTTGACAGTAAATAAAAATTATACTTCTAAATTGGTCAAGAGGGGGGAGGTCAGCGTCGCTAGGGAGGGGGGTCAGGCCGGACCGCTCTCGAGCTTTGGGGAGAAGGGAGGGGGGCCCCTGAATTTTTTCTAGAGGGGGTGGGTCCAAAATTTTGGCTTTAGGGGGGAGGGGGTGGCGGTGGACCCTTCTATCCCCCCTCAAAAACATCTATGGACCCCATGGGGGGGGGGGTGGGGGGGGTTTTTTTTTTTTTTTCTGGTTTCTTTTTTGGGAGGTTTTGGTGCCTTTTTTTGCTTTTTGGGCTTTTTTTTGCTTACTTCTTTTTGCCTCTTGCAGCATTAGAAGTCTTTTAAAGACATTTTTCTTCATGTTCAAAATGGGGGGGGGGGGGTTACTTTTTCCCCCTCTGAGGGGGGGGGGGTTACCCCCTTTCTCAATTGAGGGGTTCCCCCCCCCCCCCCGTGCCCATGTATGGACTCCACCCTACCCTCTTTTTTCAGCAGTGAACAAAATATCCCGAACAGGCAATAGAATAATCGGTTCCTTCCTGGGATAAATAATTAAAATGCATGCGAATGCAATCCAAAAAACGGTGTAATTTAATGGGCCAGTGTCCCGTAATTTTTAGAGGATGGATATATACAAAAAAAGTAATAGGACAAATTTTAGGGTAAACCGTAGGTATGCCAGTTCAATGTTTAAAATCATTTATTTAAAATTTGTTTAGGACTAAAATATCGCATTTAATAAACTAAACTACGTTATTTAGGTAAAAAAAACGTGTTTAAAAAGTACCGTTTTGACTACAAAACCAGCTTTTAAATAGTATAATACCTAATTAAAAAAATACACTCAAAAATTGGCTGGGGAGGAGTTGGTAAAGGAGTTGGATGATACAAAATAATAAACTAAAAAAACTAAACAAACAAAAAATTTAGAATTAAAAAATTTTTATATACTAGAATTTAATTAATTTTTGGCCAAAAACAAGTCTAGCAAAAAATAAAGATAATTTCTTACTTCTAGGTCCGTATGTAAAATAGCAGAGATAAAGAAAACTGTAAAACATTTCATTTCCGGCACACATGAAAAACAGAAATGGCTAAAAATATGCACGATTTCAATTATTTGCTACATAAGTTATTAAACAAATAAAGTAAAACTAAAATTTAGGTACTCTGAACTTTATTATTGAGCATAATCATTTTACACCTTTTCTGTGGCCGTCGTTTGAAAAATAAAAAATTTAACTTTGAAAATTTGGTGAAAGTTATTTTTAAAATACAATTACAAGAAAATTGTTAGCGATTAAAAGTGTTTGTGCACGGTCTGAAAATGCCCCCCGCTTTATTGAAGGTTTGCCCCCCGACGCAAAAATTAAAAAGACCCTAAAATTAGGGCACCATTATTGACCTATAATGACGCCATCATCGCGAAATTTTTTGCAGTTTTTAGCTTATCTCAATGCATTTTAAGCCATTTTAGACCAATTTTACTTATTTGGCTTTTTATCACTTTTCCCCTTTTCCTTCTTTTTTCTCTATTTTTTCTTCTTTTTCTCCCCTACTTGCCCCCCGTTTTATTCCCCTCTCAAAAAAGTTGCCCCGAGCCCCCGTTTTGGAATTGCCCCACAATAAATTCCCGAGTATTAGATTTAAAGAAT
>JASAMX010034961.1:0-10000 GCA_030248175.1 Microlaimidae sp. YZB2_3 | reverse complement strand
ACTTTGAGCCTTAAATAGAAGATATTTTAAGGTTATATATTGCTTCGTTCTAAATATGATGCAGTTTAAACACAAAGCAAAAATTAAGAAAATCATAAAAAATTCACTTTTTGTATGAAAATGTTGATAATGTAGAATAATAAAAATAAAAAACTTTTGCAAAAACACTTTATTCGACATTAATCCAGTTACTTTTGTGCTAGTTCTTTTGTGTTTTAAAAATAAGCCAATTTTCTAACACTCTAAATTGGTGGCCGAAATTAAGGCGTGGCCGAAATTAAGTCAGTTACCCTACGTCTATATATATAAAGATACAACTGAATTTTTAAAATGGTTATTATGTTTTTGTAGGTCAAATTACTTGCAATTCCGAATCTGAGGAACGCAAATGTCTGCCTCCTCCTATTAAGTGTCAAACAAATTTATTAGCAGGTAAATCTATTAACCATTTGTATTTAAAACTTAAAAGAAATATTCAAACAAATTATTGATTTAAAATTATAAAATCTCTTGCAATAGTACTTTGTGCTTATGATTTATTTTTGTTTAGTTATTTGTTGTGCCAGGATCCTTGTCATGTTTATAAATTGTTTGTTTTATTTAAGATTTATTATCTGGCAAACCTCCTCGAATTAATCAAGATGATATCTTATCTCAAATTGTCGATTTCCTAACTGGCTTTATAAGCTCAGGAAATATGCTCAACCTTTTAGGTATGTTAAATTAAGCTGTCTGTGGTTTTTTTACTTAAGACAAAAAGAAAAAACCTTAATAAAATGTATTTGAAAACAGTTTATTTATTTCGCATAAAGCAGGATACGCAAGGCCGATGTTATTCGGCACTAACTGCGCAACTAAATATTACATTATAACAATATATTATCACAATATAGCGTGTCTCAGTCGGGACGCTATCCAGGGGCCTTCAGTAAGCACGACGTGTTCTGCCACTGCGCCACAACCTCGACATATACCCTAATAAAATTTTTATTTAAAGACTAACAATTAGTAAAAAAACATTTCAAACAGTAATAAATTTTATACTTTCTCGTTCATTATTTGCTTTACACTTGCCTATGTTATGAAACTTACATTTATTCGAACAATAATAAATAACCGATTTGTGGTTTTAAGGTCTGGGAGGCGGTGGGGCAGGGCTCGGAGGAGGCGGTATCGCTTCGCTGATTGGTCAACTGCCTGCAATGTTCCAGAGCTTTCCCAAAACTCTGCAGAACGACATGAGGCAGCTGCCTCCTCCGCAGCAATTGTCACTGTACAACCGGGCGCTGGGCAAAACTATGCGCAATTTGCGCACCAAGGAACGCTAATGGCAGAAATTTGCACATATTACAATTTACAAATTGGAAGAATTATCGTATGCTCGTCTGAAAAGTGATACTGTAGAATTATGTGTGCTGTGCAAGTATAAATTAAAACAAAATCTGCTGAATTTCTCATTTTTGGCACGTTTTATCGCTAGCCACAAAATGTGTTTGTTTTGTAAAATAAGCATCGAGTTTTAGTATGGTAAAATTTTGCTATGTATTTTTGCTTGTGGGTTTTAAATTATTTGTAATTTTGCGATATAGCAAAGCCTTATTTTTGAATAAAGTATATATTAAAGTTTTAACCAGATGTATAATAAAGTTTTATGTTGCCCGCAAAATTGATCACGACAGAAAATTATATTGCCCTGTTTCAAAAAGAATTTCTGTGGATATAAATTATTTTGAATGATCAAATGGGAAACTTCTACAAATTTAGGGTAGACTATAAGAAAATCAAACCTACATATCCACCATAAACTGCAGTAATCAATCGACTATTTAACAAAGTAATTTAAAATATAAAGCAAAACCGTTAAATATTAAAGATAAAGAGCCTATTTTAACATTTATCAAACAAGTAGTCAATTTTATGGCAGCCACACGACCGACCTATAATTGCCTTGTATATTTTCATCATATAGTTGTTTATGCTTTAAAGTGAATCTTACCCAAAAACAAATAACTGTTCGCAAATGCAGTCACAACTTTTGCAATAGTAATGGTATTTTAAAAACCAAACTATAATTTTATTTGTATTTAAACAAACAGCACATTGGTGTTATCAAAATGTTTTCATTCACTGTTGTTTGTTTTTTTTTGAAGTTGGGATTGCAAAATACAAATAACAATGAATAAAATATAATATTCTAATAACACCAGTGTTCTGATAACACCAGTGTTGTTCGTTTAAATAAAAAATAAAATTATTTACGACTGCTTTTGCGAAAAAAAAATTTCATGCAGCGCGTATTTTAAGTATTGTTACTTTTCTGTAAAAATTTTCTATGGATTTTTTTTAATTTTCAAAAATGCGCACCTAATTTACTTTTCGAGATTTAGGACACACTTTAACATAGCAATTTAATGATTTTTGTGGGTAGAGCGTTGTTTTTGTTTTTGACATAATAAAAGCGGAATCTAAAAATCTTCATAAGAAATAGGATCTTAGCGATTTATAACTAATTATTGTACTGAAACTTAAAATAAACATAAGATACTAACTCTTGTACTGAAACTTAAAATCAACATAAGATACTAAACACGCACTAAACATTGGCGACTGTGTGAAAAATACCGTATACTGACTGTACGCATGTTGATTTATATAAGAAATTGTAGCCAATTTTTTTAAACTTCCAATATCCACATTGGGGTTTCAAGAACTGAAACTTAAAATAAACATAAGATACTAACTCTTGCACTAAATTTATAACTAAATCTTGTAAGATACTAACTCTTGTACTGAAACTTAAAAATCAACATAAGATACTAAACATACTAAATACACACTAAACATTGGCGACTGTGCGAAAAATATCGTATGCTGACTGGGCGTGTAGCCAATTTTTTTAAACTTCCAAAATCCACATAGGGCTTTCAAAAATATGGCCCCTCACGACATACTTCGAGCCAATTATTTTGCAGATCATAAGATTTTTTGTACTTAGATTTTGGTTGGTAGTTTGTAACAATTTTCTGCAGCATTAAGAATATTTGATTTAAATTTTTGTTTATTTCTGTTCTTTTTTTAGTTTATCTAACAGGATGGATATGTATCTACATAGGCGCTATTTTTCTAGCTTAACCCGTTTCCGTAATTGCCTTTTTCTCGGTTACAACCGTGAAACTATGGTATGACCTGTGTCGTACTTCCGTTATACATATTTTTTTTGCGCGAGTAGTGTCCCATGAGCAAGCAAATTAAGAAGGTTAAAGCTGTATGGTAGCAATATGCAGATTTTTCTCACAGATACAGTGTATTACGTAGGAAATTTTATGTTGCAAAGATTTGCATATTGTTACCGTGCAGCTTTAACCATTTCAATTTCCTCGCTCACTGGTCACTATTCGCGCACAAAATTTGTGCATGACGGAAGTATGATCAAAGTCATGCGTACAGTTTGCCGCGGTAAGGTTTACGTACGACATTTGTCATATGAAATTACCATCACCGTGAAGAAGAGTTTCACCTTTGTGGTACGAAGGTTTCACGGTTGTAAGAGGGATAAGGCAATCACGGGAACGAGTTAACATAAAACTGCCTTTGCGCCGATAATGAGTTACTTATTTACTAACTAACCAAAGAACTTAAGGGTAGTTAACAGTTGCTAACGGACCTTCAGACTTTAATCTCACTTCCGTCAGATTTAAAAAACCATATATTTAAAACGAGTAAACCAATTAACCTAAAAATGGTTTAAAAAGCTAGCTTTGAGAAGAATTTACTTTTTTCATGCTTTTTATTTTAGCAACTATACAATATGACATGAGAACGGCATCACAGGTTTATGAATTACTTTTATAATATTGGTACTAGTGATGTTCCTGCCTAGGGCCCGACCGGATCCGGCCTTTTTTGTATCCGATCCGGCCGGATTTTTTTTTTAAACCGGATCCTGGTTGGATCTGAGTTTTTTGTAAAAATTTAATAAAATTAATTTTCTTTCATCTTATTTTGACACTCCCAACAAAAAAAATTGACTTATGCTATATTAATCCGTGAGAGAATAACCGTTTTGTTTTATGGTTTGTTTTTGTTTTTTGGTTGTGTCTTTGATTTGTTAATTATAATTAATATTATTACTAAGCTTTTTATGTATTAATTTGTTTAGTATTCTTACACAAATAAGATTTTTGGTCTATATATTTACTAAGTTTATGCAAATTTTGTCGTGTTTAGATCAAGAATGGCCGTTATCTTTTTTTTTTCAAATATCTATTTAAAATTATTGTTAAGCTATTTTATTTTACATATTTTGGTTTATTTTTAAAAAATTGCAGTAAGAGGCTCAGCTAGAACTTTTGCTAAAGGTTTTAAAAATAAGGCTGGTATACCATCAGGGGATCGTGATAGTTTGTTTAGAAACTTTTTTAGAAATTTTCACATATTCTTTTCAATTTTCTATAGCTCAATCAATAGTAGTAAAATTTTTGTTTTTAATTTAGGCGTTATAAAATATAAAATCCAGAATTTAAGCATTGTCACATTGGCCGCCTCTCTACCAAGAGAAACCAACTGGCTCCACAGTATGATTGTTTTATTATGAAAAGAATAACAAAGTTGTTTCATTTACCTAATATTTATGTAATATTAATTTTCTTTGTAAGTTTTTTAATTACCAGGTATTTTAATATATTTATACTTTTATTTCATTATTAGACAATAGTATTGAGTTTAAAATATTTTGTACAGCTCCGATCCGCTTCCAGTCCGGCCGGATCTACTTTTGGATCAAGTCCGGTCCGGCCGGATCCAAAATCACGGATCCGGTCGGGCCCTATTCCTGCCCTCCAATATCATGCTCCGGAGCTCCGGCCATTTAAAACGGAGGAAACTCCGCCCCTTAAATGAGCGATTTGTGGCTTAGTTTAGCTTGAAATACACTTTAAACCATACATGGGCACGGAGGGGGGTTGGGTTGGGGGGTTAACCCCCCATATTCTAAGAAGGGGGTTTAACCCCCCTTCTACTCAGAAGTGGGAGGGGAGAAAAGGTTAACCCCCCAATTTTGGAAAAATGAAGAAAATAAAATGTCTTTAAAATGATTTCTAACTGCCTCCAAACTTAAGTTTGAGGTTAAAATAAATGTTTTAAGCATAAAAAAGCTCAAAAATGCTATAAAAAGGGCTTTTTAAGCTAAAATTAGCGTTTTTACCTATTTTTCCTTCAAAATCGAAAAACTATATGGGTAAAATGCACTCCAGAAAAAAAACGATATGGTTATTTTGCGTTTCTCGGATTTTAACTCCCCCTAATTTGAGGTTTAACCCCCCCCCACTCCGGACCAACTTGCCCATGTATGCTTTAAACTACTCCATTTGAATTTGTAGGAATAATTTTATTGATTTAAATAAGTTTGCAAAAAAATTAGCTTGCAAAAAGATTTTGAAAAAATAACCCATGCCATCACTCTTTAATTATTCATGAGATTAGTACCAAAATAGGGCGAAGCTCCGAAACTCCGAGGGTTGCTCCGGAGCTCGGAGCTCCGTGGAACATCACTAATTGGTACATACTTTAGAAAACCAAAATTACTAAACTAAAACGAATTATCAACTACTATCTTCGTACTAAAACGAATCATCATCAACTATCTTCGTGTTTTAATGTCAAATACTCAAAGTCTTCATTTCCATTTTCCGCCTGAATAATTTCTATGGACAATTTCTTCCTCGCTTCTCTGTACGGATCGGAATGTTTTTCAAATGCTTCACCGTTTAAATCACACAAGTTTAGCCATATTAAATTTATATTTTTCACTAGGATCAGACTGCTCATTTAATACTTAACTTATCTTAATTTAAAGTTAGAGTTTACGCCAAGGTTACAGCATGTTTGCATTTCAGCTTGATAGGTTGAGTATTTTTAAAACAAGCACGTTATTTTGAACAAGATTAGAATTTTATCTTGTGGCAGCGATATTTTAAGATTAAACTACATTCCTTTTTTATGGTTGTTGGCAAAACATGTTATAGAAAACTTGAGAGTTTATTTATTTATTTATTCTCATCGGAATTTTCGGAAAATGGAAGGGTAAGTCCAATTTGTGGGCTATAAAATGATTTTTGTTCCAACACTTTAAATAACAACAATGGAATGCAAAGTGATGTTTTATACTATGCTCCGCACCTCATTTCAGGCTTATTTAATCCTGAAGTATGCTTTAAATTTATCTATTATCATTTTTAGTTAAGTTTTAAAACAAATTAAATCGACGAAATTTTAAGTGTACAATTTCACTTCTTTCATATGGATAAAAAAACAGGAAAAAAAACAGCTGCGGCTTTGATTATGAAAACAATTTGAGTTTTAACACAGAGAGACGGCCTAAAAATCTAAACAAGTGCGATTTTTACTCGAAGAGTCTAGGTCGGGAGAAAAATCTGCCGGTCTCTTCAATTTAAATCTCCCTTTTGGCCTGCCGCGTTTTATTTTTGTGTCTGGAGTTCGTTCTACGGGAACCTCGCCCCGATTATCGCTCCTACTTTCTTCGGTACAATTCTTCACCCCTGCCTTTTCCTGCTTTTTACCATCCGACGTCGGCAATGAAAATTTTTTGGGACGCCCTGCTTGTTGCTTCTGATACCATAAAGATTTCTTCTGATCGACTATTATGGGTGGCTTCTTCGCCAAAAATGGCATACTTTTACTGCAAAACCTGTCTGACACCTGCTCGCTTTTGTGCTCCGGAATTACCGGTGTATAAATGAGGCAAGGGCGCTCGCTTATTTGATTAGATGTCGCATAATATATTGGCGGCTTCGATAAACCATGAGCAGAACTGTTTTGGTCTTTTTCCAGTCTAAAATTTGTAATCGTATAATAATCATATCAGTTGACTAAAATTCTATATTAATAATTTACACTAATGTTTTTCTACCCTCATGCTCCAGAGTTCCGGCTGTTTAAAGCGCGAGGGAGCTCCGAAGCTTCACTTTTTTAAATGAGCATTACAAGGGTATTAAAGCTTGAAATATGTTCTAAGTTTTATTTGCATATTTAAGATTTCTTTATTGTTTTTGATAAGTTTTTAAAAAAATAGTTTATAAAAAAGTTTTGAGAAAATAATAATATGATGATATTACTCATTATTATCATCAAAATCGTATCAAAAAAAGGCAGAGATTCGGAGAGCTCCGAGGGTTGCTCCGGAGCTCCGCTTTTGCGCTTCGGAAACATTTTTAGTCTACAAATCTGCTAAGAATTCCGCACTATCCTCCTAGTAATTTGAAAATTTTATTCGAAAATTTTTATTTTTCCACACTTTCGAACAACAACAGCCATAACTGATGAGTGTCAATCAGTGCAAATAGACATGTTGAGTTATCGTTACATAAAGTTAACATTAAATTATACACAAAAAATGATGTGCTTCTTGTAAGCACGTTGAAAATGATGACCGAACAGTTTTACAGAAAATAACTTATTTTAAAAACTTTTTTGATGTTTGAAATTATCCAAAACAATTAAAATCTTTTTTTTATTATTGCATAAAACTGTTTTATTCATAGGTTTTTTGTCTCAATTTTTATTTTATCTAAGTCTCGCCTTTACTTACATAACCTTTTATTATCACTATTTCTTGTCGCTGTAAAATTAGTAGCAGATAACCTTGAATTGAAAGCCATCGTCCGATATGAATTGCTTCGTTTATTGACAGGTTTGCTTTCTTAAAAAATAAAAATCTGTTTATTGTTAGGTTTTCTTTCTAAAAAAATAAAAATTTAATTCGATCTAGTAAGAAATTATTTTTCAAAGCTTAGTATAGCGGTACATGTTTATAGGTAATAATAAGATTTATTATCATCAGATTTATTAACAGACTATATTTAAAACAATAATTAAGCTAGTTCTTTTAGCTACATTGGATAAAAAGTAAAGCTTATCTTGAGTAATTTTTCTTGAAGTTTATAAAAACAGGATGATGGTTTTTAGAGCGCCGCCTTGTTTTATTTCTAATGCCAGTTATATTTGGCACAAAAAAATAATGACTGAAAACAATTTTAGTGAGCATATTTAGCAAATATGATGGTGAATTTTCAGAACAGTTAAATATCAGTATAATACATTATTAAAACATTAAAATAATAATATATATAAAACTTTGATATAAATTTAAACTTTTGTTAGCGAGTTATGCTAATTTAAAAATAAGGTTTGGTTAACGGGAATGGGAAAAAAAGCACCCTAGTTAAAATGCACCCGCGAAAAAAGGGCCCGACTACTGTAAAAACGCCGAGAAACTATGAAAAAGCGCACCCGCCTATGAAAAAAGGGACCCATGGTGGGAAAAGTCAAAAGGAAAGAACGCAGCCTAAAAAAATGCACCAGAAAAAAAGGGCCCCGCTAGTGTAAAAACCCTAGGAAACTGTGAAAAACGCACCCGCCTACGAAAAAAGGGTCCCACTGTCGGAAACTGTTTTTTACTACGTAAACAAAGCGTTATCAATACACCAGGACCTAGCGTCTGATGAAAAACAACACCTATCGCGCAAAAACTTATCCACATAAATGTATGTTTTTTATGTATATCTAACGAATGTATTTTATGTTTTTAATTAAAAGCCTTTCAACGTGAAAATTAAAAAATAAGCCAAACACTGATGTTTATTTAGCAAGAAACAATACAACGAATCTAAAACAAATAAAAAAAACATGAAGCAAAAAATAGTTTAATAGTAACACTATTTGCTCGATTTTTTTGTTATAATTGGTTATTCATGTTTTTTAATTTATTCAAAATCCACAAATTATAGTTATTGGCTACTTAAGTCCTCTCCTAGGATTTAAGGATTTTTCTAAAAATAAAATGTTCTTGTTAACTTTAACAACTTTATTGATAAAAGCAAAAAAAAGATATAAGAACAAATTTAATGAAAGTTACTAAATGTCAGAGTTAAATTTTAACTTATTATTTTTTGGCTGACAAATACTGCAGGGCTTGTAAAAATGGTTAAATTCAATATTTTTGTAAAACATTAAAAAACCTACATAGTTGTCAATTGAAGCCACCTATTATATTAGTAGTATTTTATTTTATGCATAGAAATATATTTCAATTTTAAAAATAAAAATGCCCCGGCACTGCGCCGTTGAAACTAATTTAGCCTTGAAATTCTACGTTATTTTATTGCCGCTTTGTTATACAACTATCATTGGTGTTTTTTTATAAGTTTGCCAAAAAACTTAGTTTACAAAAAAATTTTAAGATTAGGTTTTAATTTGTTTTCCATCCTTTGTTTTTATTTAATATATGGGAAAACTAGTACAAATATAAGGCAGAATTTCAATACTTTTAAAACCAAAGCGTCATTCCGGAGCTACACAGCCACAAATTACACAGAGACCGAAATTATAAAGTTTTGTTTTGTACTGTTATAAAATATTACTACTATCAAATTTTCTATCTTTACCACTTAATCATTTATAGTAAATAGAACGATAATTCGAGATGATTTTAAGTTTTTTTTTGAAAATGAAAATGTTTTAAACGTTTTTAAATTGATTTAAGCGAGAGTTTAAAAAGTTACAACTTAAAAATAAACCTTCAAAAAAGATGAATTTTCGAAAACGTGTACAAAATCAACTTTATTCCCAAAGTTTTTTGAATTGTTAAAACAGATAAAATAAAAAAACTATTTTCGGTACGTTTGTGACCAAAATAAAAATTTCGAGATTTTTTTGACTGTGCTACTGTTTTTTTTAAACACTATTATTCACCAATTTAACTTATTCAGGAGGTAATCTCAAACATTTTTGAAACCACTTTAAAAAAATTTTTTAGAGATATTTTAATCAAATACATTGGGCCGTTAGCTTAAAAACCGTTATATACGAGAAAACTTTTTTTATAAACCTAAAAACCAACTTATTACCGTAATGTCTTTTGAAGAAATAGACAAAATATTTTTGCTTTCTGCGTGACCGTTGCCGTTTAAATTAAATTTAAATA
>JASAMX010034959.1:0-40382 GCA_030248175.1 Microlaimidae sp. YZB2_3 | reverse complement strand
AAATGGTTTTTTTTTATAAAATACTCACTAATAATAAAAAATAGTCGGTTTTGAAATCAATACACAAACGTTTAAATGTTTATATTGTAAATTGGGGGTCATGTATAAACGTAAACCCTTCTGCAATTCAGGTGGTTTTAATACTAAATGCAAGCTGGAAAATTGAAGTTGCTTTAATTTTGAAACATTTTAAATCAGAACGATTCTTTATTTTTTGCTTTAAAAAACTTACGTTTTTGTTGGTATACCGTATTATTTATTTTTATCCAAACTGCAGATAAAAATTCGGTTAGAATTGAATTCCTTATAATATATTTTAATAAGTTAAAATAGGTTCGAAAAAAATCTCCTCTGGAAACAAAATGGAAGACGCTAAACTGAACCTGCAGATCTAGATTCTACTCATTTAAAAATAAAATTTTATTTGCTTGGGTAGCTTCTGATCTGACACCATGTTCAAACTCTCTAAGCAAACAACCATCTGTATAACTTTGTCACTGGTCGAGACCATTATTGTAAACTATTATCATAGATAAGAAAGTGGGGCAAGATGGGGTCCACCCCCCCTAGCCTCGAAATTTTGGAACCCCCCTAGACGAAAATCTAGGGGGCCCCCTCCCCCCAAATTTCCGAATTTTTTACCCCTGACCCCTCTCTAGAATTTGAAATCCGACCCCCCTCGGCCCTCACCCATCGGGAAATTTTTATGTACTTTTTTTATACTAAATTTTCTTCCAAAAACGTGAATTTTCATCACATATTCATGCTTTTACACCCTTTTTATACAAGAATATCACTTTTTATTCAATAAAACGTAGTATTATCCTATAAAAAGAACAATTATTAAAGTTATTATGGTTTAAAACTGTTTTGCTTTGGACACCGGACCCCACCTGACCCCCCTCTAGATTTCAAAATTTCGCACCCCGGGTCGACCCCCCCTAAAAAGCTAGAGGGGGTCCGGACCCCCCTTCTAGAATTAAAAATTCGATTTACCCTGGGTAACCACCCTCCCTAGCTTCCCCGACCGTTCTCATCTATGACTATTATTGAAAAATATTAAAATCAGATTAAAATAAAATTCTGACTAGTTTACTTTATCAATTTTAAAATTGGCTTTTTGCTTAGAGAGTTTGAACATGGTGTCAGATCAGAAGCTACCCAAGCAAATAAAATTTTATTTTTAAATGAGTAGAATCTAGATCTGCAGGTTCAGTTTAGCGTCTTCCATTTTGTTTCCAGAGGAGATTTTTTTCGAACCTATTTTAATTATTAAAATATATTATAAGGAATTCAATTCTAACCGAATTTTTATCTGCAGTTTGGATAAAAATAAATAATACGGTATACCAACAAAAACGTAAGTTTTTTAAAGCAAAAAATAAAGAATCGTTCTGATTTAAAATGTTTCAAAATTAAAGCAACTTCAATTTTCCAGCTTGCATTTAGTATTAAAACCACCTGAATTGCAGAAGGGTTTACGTTTATACATGACCCCCAATTTACAATATAAACATTTAAACGTTTGTGTATTGATTTCAAAACCGACTATTTTTTATTATTAGTGAGTATTTTATAAAAAAAAACCATTTTTTGTTTTTAATTGTGTGAATATCCAATTTTTAAAATAGGCGTCCCCACTAACCATGTAGTGTAAGCGTGTTTGTAGTTTCTCGATATTTTGGAAATATAAGCCAAATCTAAAAAAGCAAAGTCTAAAATTTTAATCATTTAGTTTCATTTTATTAGATTGACTTATCGCAAATTTTAATTTCTGTTTTAGGTGGATTTGCACGTAACAGAAGATTCCTTACGACTAATTGCAAGAAGGGCACTAAACAAGGGAATTGGAGCTCGCGGACTGAAATCTATTATGGTAGGTATTTGAGAACTTTGTAAAAAAATATAATTAGGGTAACTGACTTAATTTCGGCCACCAATTTAGGGTGTTAGAAAATTGGTTTATTTTTAAAACACAAAAGAACTAGTACAAAAGTAACTGGATTAATGTTGAATAAAGTCTTTTTGCAAAAGTTTTTTTATTTTTGTTATTCTACATTATCAAAATTTTCATACAAAAAGTGAATTTTTTGTGATTTTCCTAATTTTTGCTTTGTGTTTAAACTGCATCAAATTTAGAACGAAGCAATATAAAACCTTAAAATATCTTCTATTTAAGGCTCAAAGTTGTTAATTTTGATGTTTTGATATTTTTTTCAAAACCATTTTGCAATGCGTTTAACTGCACATTTTAAGATTCCGTTAATTTCGGCCACCTGAAAATTTAGGTGAAAGAACCTGTCGTTTTTTTGCTGTTTTTAAATATCATTGTACTACCGTATTTAATAAAGAATTTTTTTTTTGCTCGTTTGACTTTGTTTTGACGTTTTTTAAGCCAAAAATAAAAATTGAACAAAAAATACAAATTATTAAAACTTGTTTTTTTAAGGTTTTGACATAATTATTTAAAGTCTTGCTAATAATTAATAAAGTTCGCAAACGAGAAAAATTAAGTTATATGTACAGAGAACAATACCTAAGGGTAAATTTGCAACCTTTAAAAATTTTTATTGTTCGTTTAAGCAATAGTTATGGCCAGTTTCTGTAGGTGGCCGAAATAAATATCACGCGCCTTAACTTCGGCCACTTTAAAAAAAAAGTTTAAACCTTTACTGATTTTTAAGTGTAACAGAAATATTCAAATTTTGCACTGGAATAACAAATATAGCTATTGTTTGATTTTTAGGCCAAATCTTGGCTTGATTGAAAAAACCAGAAAAAACTTATTCAAACAAATAAAAAAAGGTGGCTGAAATTAAGTCAGTTACCCTATATCTGTTAATAGTAAAAATAATAAAGCTTCGTGTAAGTTTAATATTTCTGAAATTCTTGATTTGATGTGAATCAATAACGCTTTTTACTAGTAGCTCGTACGAATTAAATTTTTCAGAGGGCTATCGCATATTAATTTTTTACGTCCGCTTTCATATTATTATTTAGCATGTGATTTTTTTTAAACATGGTGCGGCTAAAAACATAATTTTTAAAAATACTCATGAATAAAATTATTATTATTATTTTACTTTTTTTAAAATAATCAAATTTATCAAAATATTAAAGCTGAACACATTTGATTTTTATTCAATATTTTGGTTACTTCCTAATTATTTTAAAACAAGCGTCACACCTGTTTTGTTTTGTTTTTTAAAAACTTAAATCAGGTCTAAGGTTACTGTCACAAACATAATTTTTGGGAGCAAACAGTAATTTTATTTGTACACTTTTAAAATTCTAACTAATTTATTATTATATCTATAAAAACTTAAATTAGTAGTAAATACTTTTGAATATTACCCCACTCTGACCCATAGGTGGGCAGCCTCTCAGATTTCGGATTTTGGGGGGGGTCAAATTTTAGGGGGGTGTCTGGCAAGACCCAAATTTTGAGGGGGGTGTACCCAATATTTCCGCGCTGCCTTAAAATGGGCTTAAAACGCGTAAAAAACGTAAAACAAGCTTATAAATGCTTTAAAACTGTGTAAAATTAAAATAAGACCTTATTGCAACTTATAAATTTTATTTTTTAATTATTTTAATAATAATGTGTTTATATATATTCTTTGAATTAGATTAGAAATCATTTTTTTATAATTACGTAATAATAGAATAGAATAGTAATTATTGTCTTGATTATAAAGTCAAGTATCACAAACTTTTCAATCCATAATCTTATATTTAATTAAAGGTTATATACATAGATGGGCGCAGCCAGGGGGGGTCTAGACCTCCCTTTTGGGTCGGCAAAGGGAAAAATTCGGAGTTCGACCTCCTTTTTAGGTTGCCAAGGATAAAAATTTGCGGGTCTAGAACAGTGGCGTGGCCAGTATTTCATTTGGGGGGCGGTCTAGGGGGGGTTAAATACTAACCCTGAAGGGGGTCTGGGGGGCGAGAGCCCCCAGCGGCGTCAAGGGGCAAAGCCCCTTGTCAGGGGGTCCCGGGGGCAGAATGCCCCCCGAGCGAGAAAGTTTTTAATTTAAGGCGCTAAAATACACTAGAAATTTTAATTCCAGATGATGTTTATTACAAAAATTACGGTTTTTTTATCCCTTTACATTTAAAACAGGTGTTTAAAACCTTAATAAAAGGTTAATAATGTTTAATTAATGTTTTTTGAATAATAAGAGAAAAAATGAAGTATATGACATAAACAAGGTAATAAACACTCCGCGCGAAGCGCGGAAAATTTTTTTAGCCCTTTTATAACACTCAAAAATTTTTCTCTGGGAGGCGAATTTGGGGGGGGGGTGTCCCCGGGTACCCCAAATTTAAGGGGGGGGTGTCAAAAAAATCCGAAATTTTGGGAGGGTATAACCCCCCCCCCAACCCACCCCCTGCCCACCTATGCTCTGACTTATACATGGGCAAGTTGGTCCAGAGAGTGGGGGTGGGAGAGTTAAAACGTTTTTTGGATGCGTTTTACTTATATCGTTTTTTGATGTTTAAAAAAAATAGGTAAAAACGCTAATTTTAGGTCAAAAACCCCTTTTGAACTTTTGAAGACATTTTTCTATTCATTTTTTCAAACCTGGGGTTATCCTTTTCTCCCT
Organism: Microlaimidae sp. YZB2_3; assembly: GCA_030248175.1. Classification (NCBI taxonomy): domain Eukaryota; kingdom Metazoa; phylum Nematoda; class Chromadorea; order Desmodorida; family Microlaimidae; species Microlaimidae sp. YZB2_3. Next base: position 35,775 of record JASAMX010034959.1, on the reverse strand, counting down.
ATGCCATTTTTTGCTCTGTAGCCGCACTCATAAAGGGTGAGTAACCGAGGATTACACAAGGATTGTGGATTGGCTTTTGCTTTTATAATTTGAGTCAATGCTCACATTATAAAGTTTAAATTGATCAAAGACTCAATTCCTCTAAATAATGATTAATAATTTACAATAAACTTAAAACATAATTAAACATACAGAGAAATTAATAATGTGAACCAATGCAAAATCGAAATAAAATTCGTTTTTTTATTTTTTTATTTCAAAATTAAAAATTAACGATAATATCATGTATTCAACTTTTTCAAATATTTTTAAAATTTGACAATTATTTATATAAAAATACTTTAGTTAAAACAGTATATTGTATACTTTTTAAGTCATAAAACATGACAAAAGACCAAAAACCGCGTTTAAAGTCAGTTTTGATTAGTTTCTTAATCCAATTCTCTCCTTGTCCATGAAAAACACGTCCATGCCCAATCTTTGGTTAATCCTTAATTCATCGGCTTTACGAATGCGGCTACTGACTTTTTTTCAATTTCCAACTACTTCCTTTTTTCCTAATCGCTTATTCCCTCTAAAAAACCCAGACACTAAAGTAGACCTGTGCACTGTCTGGAAATGCCCCCGGAATATTAGTGGTTGTGCTGTGCCCCACCCCCCGTTTTCATGCCCAAAAATGAAAAAAAATACACAAAAATTATGGCGCCATTTTTGACCTATTATGACTCCATCATCGCGAAATTTTGCAGTTTTTAGCCTATTTCAATGCATTTAGAGCCTTTTAAAACCTATTTTTACTTAAATTTCGTTGTTTTTTTTGTCCTTTTTTACTTTTTTTCTCCTTTTTCTCTTTTTTTCTCTTTCTCCTCTGCTTGTCTCCCCCCATTTTATTGCCCCTTTCCCGTTTCAAAAAAATTGTTCTTTGTGTCTTCCCCCCTCCATTTTGAAATCCCCCCAAAAAAACCCCGGGGGCAAAGGGGAGGGGTAGAAGTGCACAAGTCTGCCGAAACTGAAGATTGCAGGCTAAAGCTGTGTCACGTTTCACCTAAAAGTTAATGCTTGTTTCTTAGTTTGCTAAGCTCTCCCTTTCTAGCAGAGCCAAAAAACAACTGCACACAGAAATGTACAGAGTGGCGATTACCTTGCTAAGCGCTGTCCGCTCCTAGATGTCTTTTTTTGAAGACTGGAAGTTAAAAGTTTATACCATAATAATTTTTTTTAAAAACTGCACCATTTATAGCCGGCGATTTACTTATTTAAAAAACAAAATAAAAACCTAAACATAAAAACAGCCATACGGCTGTTTTTATGTTTAGGTTGCTGTAGGTGATTACTTCGTCGTGGGATCTTTAATAACTTGCTGATGTGGATATAAAAAGACAGAGCATAGTATATAAATAAGTGCCTGCTTTTTATGTTCCGTCTAGAAAGTTTACTTTCAAAAAAATGGAACAACATGTGGCTATATAACTTCAAAAAATTTCTTTATACGGTTATAGCTGTTTGTTGCCCATTTTTTGGTTATGATGGGTATAGCTGCTATAGGTGTCTTTAAAAAATTGAATGTTTTGTTGTTTTTATGCCTTTCTTTTAATAACATCATCCGCAAATTTTTCTCGCAACCGTACCCCGCAATTGAATTATCTTTGTATTTTTTGTAAATGTTATTGTATCCACTAAGTAATTACCTTATAAAATTATCAGAAAAAGGAATTATTTTTAGGAAAGCATTCTACTGGAGCCTAACTACGAAGTTCCTCAAACAGACATAGCAGAGGTGGTGGTAACAGTAGATCCCAACAACAAGGAAGAGGTGCTTATTGAATATGTTCATCTACCACCCACAGACTCCGAGGAAGATTTTCCGAGCAGGGAACGTGGAGTTCAAACATGAAATTAAAATTAAAGACTTTTTTTCTGGGTACTGGACTGGACTTGAATACAACAAACCGTGTTGCAACCATTGTGTGAATATTATTATTTGTGATTTCGATTTTTTTTTTCGTATCGAATCGATTATGAGACTGTGTCTCACTTTGGTTTGTAATTTTTTATTAAAGAAGTCGTAAAACATAATAAATACCTACGTACTTTTTGTTTTATTAATAATATAATTGGTGTTTTTTGGATTAAGAGTGGGTTTCCATAACAGGAAAGGTTCATATATGTGGCTATGCTAAAAGCCCATGCACGATGCACTGATTTAAAAAACACCTCGCAAAGAAAATCTTTAGTTAGCAAATTATAACAAAGGTAACAAAGGTTCGAAATTACAAAAAAAAACACCTCAGTAATATTGCCAAACTAAAAACGATTCCAATATTTTTTATGTCGTTCTAAGAAGTTAGATCTCAAAATCTCGAACCGAAATTTCAGCGGTTTTTCTTGAAAATAGATTTGCAACAATATTTTGTATGAGAAAAAAACATTTCATACTCTGTATTTCATTAATTTTTGTTTGTTTTTTTTCAATTTTGGGGTTTGTTTTTCATTCCCCATTTACGAAAGTATTGCGAAAAATTTGCTGACGCAAATTTTTTTTAACTGAATTTTTCGACAAAACAATCGTTTTCATTACATTCTTAATGTTTAGATAAAATCTATCGTTTGGGCATTAAAACATTAATAGTAATTTTTCCGTTTTTGAAAAAATCTAAAATCTTGGATTAAGCGTATACTCTTGAATCAAAGTATTTTAACATAAACATTAAAGCGCATCATGAGACAGAATATTTTTTATATTTAGTAATAAATAAAGTGTAAAACTTCTATAAAAATCTTTTAATAAACAGGTTGATTAGAAAAATATAATGCAATTATTTTTATTCAATATATTACTGTTGTTTCATTATAGTACAAAATAAATTTTTAAGCTTTGTTTTATTATCGTAAATAAACATAATAATTATGTAATGAGTAGCCTGCAGATTTTAGGGACGGTAAGTTGTTTCAAAAAGCGACAGTTCCTTCATGCTACCCCCGAAAATCCAAATATCAGTGCTAAGACATCTCAAATTTTAGGGGCAAGTGTGTTCTGGATACCTTTAAATTTTAGACGGAAGGATTTTCGGCGGTTTTAATATTTTTGAAATAACAAGTCTCCCTGTTCATATATTGGCAGTACCAATCTACTGCCAATTTCATGATTTTTATGATTTAACAGCTCATAATACAGTAACCAATGTTGTTATCAGTGGTGTTGCTTTGTGATATACTAAATGGCACAATAGCGCTGTTTGTTAGTCCTATGTGTTATTGTTGTAATTATTTTATCGAGTATTTATTTTAAACTATACTGGGTTTAATGTTTAGTAATATGTAATATAATATACGTCTTTATTATTTTTCATAAACAATTCTAGTATATTTTGGTTTCGTCTACATAAAAAATAATAATTATATAGGCACCTTGCACTGGAATTCGGTTTATACATGAAGTATGCAATATACATAAGTGTCACCATAATGGATAATTACCGTATCTCCTACTTATTTTTCCTAGTATGCAGAGCAACGGTCCGAAAGCGCGCGAAATTTTGATCTGTCGATCTGCATACTACGAAAGATAAGTAGTAGATACGGTAATTATCCATTATGGTGACTCTTATGTATATTGCATACTTCATGTATAAACCGAGTTCTAGTGCAAGGTGCCTATTGCACTTTTTTTTAAATGCAGATAAACCATAAGAAAAAATTATGAAAATCTGCCCGTAGGGTAGTGCATTTAATTTCGGCTATTTTCCCAATTGGGCATTTTTGATTTTGGACTATATCTTGGGTAATCCTGGACGGAATACGACGTTTGATAGCTCAAATGAGCGCTAATTATATGTAGATGACTGTCGTGAGCTTTTTTGTTATGATATTTTCATGTGAAATTGTGTGATTTACAAAAAAATAAAATTGTTACTCGTTTTTAGAACAAGGGCATATTATGATTACGCAATAAATTGGTTTAAAAATTAAACTGTCCTGGTAAAATTTAGTCTATTTTCCGAATTTTTAGTCCCCGTGGTTCTACGTTGCGTCTGTGGTGAGCAATTGTTATAAAATAAAATAGTGTAATTTCGGCACACATATTGCTGTAGGTAAAAACGGGTTGAATTACGTGGTCGGTATATTAAATTGTAGTTGTAAATAGTTAAAAGACAACGTTGAAATGTGTAGGGGTCATAGCACAGCACTTAAATTCGATTCAGGGGGTCCTTTATGTAAATACTGTTTTAAATATAAAAATAATATGCGAGTTTGCGGGAACCAACCCAAAGCGAAAACTACCTTGACCTATTCCCGTGATAGCCTTTTTCTCCCGTTACAACCAAGAAACCTTCCTGCGACAGAGGTGAAACCCTCGTCTCACGATGGTGGTATTTTCGTATGACAAATGTGGTACGTAAACCTTACCGCGGTAAACTCTACGCATGACATAGGTCGTACTTCCGTCATACATAATTTTTGTGCGAGAATAGTGCCAGCGAGCGAGCAAATTGAAAGGTAGTTATAAAGTTGTACGGTAGCAGGTATGCAAAATTTTTGCAACATGATATGTACGTAATACACTATCCGTGAAAAAAATCTGCATATTGCTGCCGTGCAGCTTTAACCATTTCAACTTGCTCACTCACTGGGCACTACTCGTGCAAAAAAATTACATATGACAGGAGTACGACATATATAGTCTATACGAAGATTTCACGGTTGTAACCGAGGAAAAGGCAATCACGGGAACGTGTTAATGTCTGGGTATTTTTTGTCCATAAATTTTATGGACGATGTGTTTTTTTCGACCAGAAAAGAAAATTAAATGGACTAGAAACACATTGCGTAATAAGCATAATTAAAATTATGAAGGCATGGCGCAGGTGCATTTCATGTTAATACACAGAGAAACTTCAAAAACAAAGCTATAGCGATGAAAGATAAAATTATTTAAAGGTGCGGTAGGGAGTCCAACTTTTTGTTTTCAACTTTGATATTTTTCGTAAAAACCTTATTCTGCCCCCATTAAGTCACAAAAATTTTCATCAAAATATCTTCAGTGCTTCAGAAAATAAGGCCACCAAAATGGCGTTTTTTTTTCTCAATACTTCTTTACTTAAAAAAATTGCTGAATGGAAATAAAAATTTGTTACAAAATATACACTGGAAAAAAACCGCTATATTTTACTTTAATTTTATACCTTGATTGTTAAGATTGGTGCAATATTTGTGGAGATTTCCCGTTTCCCGTACAAAAAAACAATTTTTTCGCTACAAACACGAAACCACGGAAGTCATTTGTCAGGCGAACTTAGCGCATCTGAGCGAGCAGCGCGAAATAAACATACAAATAATTTAATTTTTGTTCAAAAAATGTTCGTTTTTATCTTTTTATTTAAAAACTTATTCCGCACTGACTTTTATTAATTTTCACTTGGTCCTTCACCGGTTTTTTTTATCAAAAACTCAAGATATAATTCGAATTATTACACAAGCAAATATGATTTAAACAGCCTTAAGGTTCTTTTTAAGAGATATAAGAATGATAAATTTTGTTAGCTATTTTTGAAGTTACAATAATAAAAATAAAAGGGGTTAGAACTTTTTGTTTTCGGAGTGATTTCATTTTTTTTTTGTCTTTAGTTTTCTGAGGAATTATCTGTTGAATAAAGTTGTTGAAGATGCTTTAATAGATCATTTTTATTGAAAAAAATAGTTAAAATGACACATGATGTACTGTTTTCTGCCTGAAAAATAAATTTGGATGTTAAAAACCCCGCCGAAATTAAATCTGACTTGATCTGACAAAAACAATCTGACTTTTTGCATCATTGAAATATGTGAAACGGTGCAGCTAAAATAGGACTTTTAAAATTTTTTATTTTGTCCCGTAATTTTTTCACTAAAAAAAAACAAACGACGGCGGTTATTTAATGAAGTTTGCCCAACATTTTTGCCTACGCTTCGTGTTTTTAGCGAAAAAAAAGTTTCTTGTAAAAAATTTTGGTTGCCGTGGGCGGTCGAAAATTTTCTGGGCACCCAAAAGTTTTTAGCGTTTTTAGTACTGAGGCCCCAGTGTAGAAAAAGCATTTCTACCTTCAAATTTTAGCAAGGGGTCGACAAGTTCAGGATTTTTGGGTATAACTCCTTTTCGAGACGAAAATTAAAAAAACACACACACAAAAATTTTAAATTTAGGTTGAAAATTTTAAAAACCCGCAAGAATTATTTTCTTTATGTTTTTACAGCAACAATTAGTATAACAACATTATTACAATTAATCTTTGGCTCTCAAAAGCATTAAAGTAATTTTAAAACTAAATTATTTTTTATTGGTATTTTAACGAACAACAAAATTAAAATTACAGAATAATAATATTTTATGCGTTTAAAGTTTTTACAGTGATTGCTAATTTAATAAAAAAGTCGAAATTTTTAATGGAAGAAAAATAATATTCTTTTTTTATATTTTTTTACAATTTTTTTCTACAGTGTCTTTCTTGTAAACCACAAACCTTTCCCAGTGAAAAACAAAACAGCACAAAACAAAACAGTGCACAATATCGTGCAATATAGTCCAAGTTAATTTTTACATAGTTGCACAAAAATAAATTTATTTAATTTTTTATTACTATTAACATGAAAATAATTTTTTATAGACGCATCCCCGTTAACTAAGCTCCGCCGCCACAAATGTCCTCACTCCTCCTGAGTCTCGAAAAAAATTAAGTGCGTTTGCGAAAATTAAGTGCGCGTTTTTAAAACGCGCTTCTGAAAATATGAAAAAAATCCGTACAAAATTTTTATAGAAAATTAACAAATAATTAAAGCAATTAAATTAATCTTTTGTTCGCAAAAGTAGTCATAGCTTTTGTGCAATATTGAGGCTATTTCATCATCATCATTTATTCAAGTAAAAATTATATTAAACTCTACACAATCCATTGCATTAACAAGGCGAAGCAATCACGTTCGCCAGGTCACAATCTGAAAAACCAAACCATCATTTTTTTCGTATTTAAATAAAAAACACAGCGTTGTTATCAGAATTTGATATTTTATTGGCTGTTATTATTCTGCAAACCCAATTACAAATAATAATAAAAAAACAGTCAATATGAAACTTTGATATCAGGACATACTTCAACATAATAATTTATTGATTTTTGTAATTTTGCGGGCGGCGTTTGGTCAAGAGGGATGCATATATTACAATTAACATGAATTAACAAAATGTTAAATTTAACTATCTATTAAAATTTTTTCAATCACAGGTTCACCGAAGACGAAGGTTGCTGTTTTTTCAGCTATCTTAGACTTTGAAGGAATGTTGGCTAGAATAAATTCGATCATGCCTTGAACACTTAACATGTCTTCTTGTATTTTAATTTCAACAGCAATTATGTCCAATAAATGTTTTAGTTGCTTTAAAGTCAAGTCTTCCAACTCTTCCCAAGAATTTTTGTAAATTTCTAAAACAAACATCTAAAACGTCTTATTTTGTATACAAAAAAATCTTTTTTATAAATCACCAACAGAACTGTTAAAATTTTTTTGATGTGTTTTAGTCTTAAGTTTTTCTTTTTTCGCCTACTTTTTAAAATTACTTTTTTATGAAACTCGGAATTATTAGTGTGTTTTAGGGTGCTCGTTTTTTGCTTCCCAAGATGTGTAATGAATAAGCAATTACAATACAGGAAAAACAATATAATATACAAAACAATACAAAATGAAAAATATTTACCTAATAGTAGATTAGTAGTTCCCAGCAAAACTTTGGAAAATGCTGGTTTGCCAATATTGCGACTTATAAATTTTATCAATGGACCCAACGTTGTATAATCTCTTCCGATTAAACTTTGTCTCAGGGCTTGCCGTCTGCTAAGTTCTTTTAAAAGTGAGATTATCACTTCTGGTCGACGATTAAAAAAGTACTTTGACTAAAAAATAAAAAGATGGCATTATCATCAAAGAAGCATAACGGTTTAAACAAAAATTTAACACATTCATCATTATCAGCAAAAACAAAGAAATAAAATATAAATAACAAATATTTTATTTGCGCACATCTAACATGAAGTGCCAGATAGTGTCTAACAATAAAACTTCAAATTTGAAAATTTGAAAATTAAAAATTTTAAATAAAATAAAATAATTTAATAGTAGGTATAGCATTTTTTTATTTTTAAACCACGTTTGGCTTAAATAATTTTTGTTTACATTTTTTCGTTTTTTTGTTTAATTAATTTCCTGAACACAAAATATAGTTTAATAATCAATGTTGTGGTAGGTTATTTTTCCTTGAGCTAACCAGTATTAAAAGATTGTTGAGCCACTGAAACTTGCAAGTTTTTCTGGTTTTTTTGCCTTTTGTCTCAGAAAAAGGTTTTAATCCATCTATGAGTTTAACCTGGGGGTTTCGGCCTAAATGTATTTTCGAACTTTATACCCTTACAGTTACCAAATTATTAATAATAATCATATTGGTTTTTTGATTTAATATATTGGTTGGTTGTATGACGTTGTTGTCCTTTGCCAGTAACCAGGGTTTCGTTCAACCCTGGTTGGTTCTATCTGGCACGCTCTTCGCCTTGCTCACTCCCTTTTCCCACTCTGGCAGGAGATCAGCAACCGCTGCGAGATTCGCCCAAAGGTCTTCTGGTACCAAGTTCGTATTAATGTGTGTGCATGTGAAAAGATCTTGTGTTGTGTGTATTTGTATTTTGCATAGCGGGCAGTTTGGTGATGTGTATTGTGTGGGATTAATTTTGTGTAGGTAGGAGTAGAGGAAAGGAGATTTCTATGCCCTCAGTTGGGAAAGGGTTCTCCTGACCCCGTGAGGAAGATTTTCTTCCTCATTGCTTATTGCTGGTGCTTTTGTTTGAAGTATTGGGTTTATTGGAGTGTTTTTGATGTGGTTTGTGACTGTGTTTATGTAGATTTGTTGTTTTAGTGCTTTGTACAAAAATATTGCATCTTGTTGGTGCCGGGGTTTGGATATTTGTCTCCGGACCGAGTCCTCAGTTTTTTCGACAGCCATTTTGGCCACCGATTATAGAAAAAGGATGTGAAATGTTGCATCGGCAGTCAGCAGTGGCGAAGATCATCCGAGTTGACTGGAAAAGAGATAGAGCTGTTGACCATTTACATTGCTGGATCTGGGCAGTGTCGCTGCGTGGAAGCCGCTCCATAAACACCTTGTGGTGGGTGGGAGTGTTTGTATGTTGTCTTCTATGTGTGCGGTGAAAGCTTGCCAGTTTGCTTTTTTGAAATTTGTGAATGTTGTTTTGGTGTGTTGTTGTTTGTGTGTGTTCATGTTTAGTGTTGTGAGTATTGTTAGGTGGTCTGAATTGAGTGCATGTAGTGTTTGCCATGAGTGGGTGTTGTTGATGTTTGCTGAGATCGTTGTGATGTCTGGAGATGTTTGTTGTTAATTAGTTGCTGTTGGTTTTGCGTGTTGGTGTATTTGTGTTGAGTATTGTGTGTTTTGAGTTTATGATTATGTCTGCTACTGCTTCCCCTCTACGATCTTAAAACCATAGAGGGAAGTGAGTGAGCGTTTATGTCACCTGTGATGATTGTGTTGTCTTGCTGGGTGAGTTGGTGTTTGATGTGTGTTGTGTTTGCTATTTGGTTGTTTTTGGTTGTTGCTGATTGAGTGTCTCTTGGAGGGATGTAGATGTTTGCGATGTCTATGTGTTGCTTTTGTGTTTTGTGCATGCGTGTTATAAGTAGCTCTGCAGTATTGTGTGTTTTTTGTAAAGTTTGAGTAGGATTGAGTTGGAAGAAGATAGTGTCTTTGTCTATGTATGTGAGTAGTCCTCCCCCAGTTTTGCATTGTCTGTTTTGTTTGCACGCGGTGTAGTCTTGTAGTTTTGGTGTATTTGTTTGCGATACTTTGAGTTTTGTTTCTTGCACTGTGATAATGTCTGCTTGAGTTTTGTTGGCGAGCATTTGTAGCTCTGTGATGCTTGTGTTAATGCCATTGATGTTTATTAGTAGTATTTTTAGTTTTGATTTGGAGTGTTGAGTGTTAGTGTTGTTTTGTGTTTGTTGTGCTGTGGTGTTGGTTGTGAGTGTCGGTTGGTTGTTGTTTGTATTGTTGTGTTTTGGTGTTTGTTTGTTGTTTTGTTTTTGTGGTTGTTTTTTGTTTGGTGTAGGGTGTGTAATTGGCTAGACCACGTTGGCTGTTGTTTGAATTGTTTGAGTGTGGTATGCCCGCATTTTGCATGTACCCAGTGTGGTGTGTGCTTGTTTTTGCATTGTATTAGTGTTTGCTTGTTAGTAATGTTTTTGTTGCATATGTTACATGTGACGTATATTACTGTGACCCTGGAACCATGGTTGATTTCTACATCCCCCGCGCGCAGTATTTAAAGCTCTAGCCAGAGCGCGGGTTTTGGATTGGAGCTTGGCAAAAAGGTGCCAACTGGTAGCTGGTTTGAGGTTGGTCCTGACTTGAAAACGATGCGAAAACGAAAACGGTGTATGATATATTCCACTTTTACGTAGAAATTATTGGACATTAATTATTACTACAAAAAATAAGCGACTTTTTTACAAGATTAATTCGGTGTATGTGTATTAATCTTATGTATTGGACGTTATTACAACCACAAAAAAGGTATACATTTTTCACCACTGATTTTAAATTTCGATTGCAAGAATAATTGCCCTGCGTAAATTATTTTCACCAGCTTAAAATACAATAAAAACTCCTGACACAGGTTACAATAAAAACTCCTGACACCCCGGACACTCTTCCTTAAAATTAGGAATTTCCGCTATCAAAAACGCTAAATTGGGGTTTCTAAATAATAATATCCCCGGAATTTTTAGCCGCTGACTAGGCAAATACACCGGGCAATGTTTTCAAATATATCCTACCCTTTCTTTAAAAAAAGATTGACCACCTGCGCTTGACAACAGCTATTAAAATAATCGACAAGGTGAAAAATTGATTTATATTTTAAACTATTTTTTACCTGAATGACATAAGTTAGAGCTCTAGAGTGTTGAAATGATTTTAAAAAATTATCGTAACGGGCCATTGCCTTTCCTTCATCTTTTTGCCTGGTAATGACTTTTTTCTGCTAAAAATAAAATAAAGTCTCACACATTAAAAAATTTCTTCTTTAAACAAATTTATAATAAATTGACGTAATGTCTGACTGTCTGTGTGACTGTGTTTTCTCACTCCACCCCAACCACCCAGCTAATGAAGTTAAATGAGGTATTATTGAAAAGCTTAGGTATCATTGCAACGCAGACCTAACTCACAAGTCACAATGGGTCCACTCTGGGGAAAAATCTGAGAGGTGAAAGTTCTCCGGTTTTTTTGAAAATTAAGCATTAAGAAAAAACAAATCACATAGATACAATTAAATATTAAACCAGAACAAATTGTCCCATAAAATTTACGTGAAGTTCGTTAGCTGTTTGCAAGTTGAAAGTAGGGCGTTGTTCTTTGTTGGAGGGTTTTGAGGGCAGCGCTTCGGGTTTTCGGCGCTGAATGGCGAGGAGACCGGATCCTGCCATCCCGACGGCCATCACGTTGTCGTCGGGAGAAATGGAGGCGCTTAGAACAGAGTCAGAGTAGGAAAGGCTGTGCACCACTTGATAGCTTTTCATGTCGTAGATTTTTACATGCCTGAATATCACGAATAGAGAAAATTTTTCAAGTACCTAATACTTACAGATAAGCTGGAGTTCCAACAACATAACTGGGCTGGTTAGATCAAAATAACCTAACAACAATTGTGCAACTCGTGCATAATAAATGGCCCCACCGTGATTATAATGGTATATTTTTAGAATTATAGTCCATTATGACGCAACTATTCTAACATAATGGCATATTTTTTTCATTTTAATGGCGTATTCCAATTTCATTTCCGCAAATTTTGGTCAAGAGTTTGCCATTATAATTGCGTAACTTAATTTTATCCTGAAGAATTTATTTATGCGCGAGTAAATTAAAACCATTTCAAATTCAGGCGAATTGACGGAAATAATATATTAATGACATAACTCAAATGACATATGGCTTTTTATTTTGCTCTGTTTTATTCGTTAAATCACTTATTAAACCTTTTTGAATGTGACAGGTTCTTAGACGCGGAATGCAAATCCAGTCTCCTTGGTCTGTGTATAACAGAGGAGATGGACGAATATCCTCAAACAATTAACACTTGGCAGCATTGGCGCGTTTCACACTCCGAGTTTTAGACGCACTTTTAATAATCAAAAAGACTAAGCTTATGGGTGTTTTGTCGACATAAAATCTTAAGAAAATATTAAAAAATTATAACAAATTGAAATACTTGTCAAGACCGCAAGAAAAGAACCGATTGTATTGTGAGCAAAAACGGAGATCAGTGATAGTGCGATGGTGTTGACTTATCTGAGCCAATTGTCTTCCTTGTTTGTGCAAATCCCATATTTTTATTACTGTACCTCCTAATATAAAATCTAATCATTATTTTTGCGTTAAAAATGGGTATTCCTGAATATTTTTTTGTTTGTAATCTAAATATTTGAAACTAATTAAATTTTTGGCACCGTTTAATACAAATAAAAGCAGCAAAAAATAAAAATTGCTTGGGACTAACAAAATTATGCCTTACTAATAGAATTTTTTATAAACTCAACTAAAGCGCTATAAGAGTTTTTCAGACACAGGATAATATACATTTGGGACAAAAATAATGCATTACTATTTATGCCGGACTCACTAAAGGTTCAAAAGCCGTAAATCTAGCCGTAAAATTAGCCGTAAACATAGAAAAATTGATTTATTAACGCTATATTAAATAGTCTTGGTTAGTTGGATGTTGTTGTTGTTGCATTACCTGAAACTTATCTCCTCCCCTATGCAGATTATACAAAGGGCAGGCGCTAAGACAAGCCAGGAGGGGCAAAAGAATTTCACCCCATGGTTGAAACTCTTCGTCGTCCAACATTGATAACGATGTTGGCAACCTTTACCGCTGGAGTGTTCACTGCGCGCAGTTCACTGTGGTTAGTTTGATAGCTGATAAAAACAATTTTTTTGGCTTGAATTTGCTATTTTTCTTTTGAAAAATCTGATAAATTTCCGAAAATGAGTAAAAATAAAAATAATAGTTTAACAATACGTAGGGTATCGGACTTATTTTCGGCCAGGCCTTAATTTCGGCCACCAATTTAGGGTGTTAAAAAAATTGGTTCTTTTTTAAAACACAAGAGAACTAACACGAAAGTAACTGGATGAATGTTAAATAAAGTGTTTTTGCAAAAGTTTTTTATTTTTATTATTCCGCATTATTAACATTTTCATACAAAAAATGATTTTTTTGTGATTTTCTTAATTTTTGCTTTGTGTTTAAACTGCATCAAATATAGATCAAAACACTATATAACCTTAATATATCTTCTATTTAAGGCTCAAAATTGTTAATTTTCATGTTTTGATATTTTCTTCAAAATCACTTTGCAATGCGTTTAACTAACTGCGCATTTTAAGATTCCGTTAATTTCGGCCATCTTAAAATTTAGGTGAAAAAACCTGCCGTTTTTCGCTGTTTTTAATTATCATCGTACTACTGTATTTATAAATTTTTTTTGCTCATTTGACTTTTTTTGACGTTTTTTTAAGCCAAAAATAAAAATTCAACAAAAAATACATTTGTTATTAAAAACTTGTTTTTTAAGGTTTTGACATAATTATTTAAAGTTTTGCTAATAACTATTAAAGTTTTCAAACGGGAAAAAATTAAGTTATAATGTACTAAGAACAATATCTTAAATAAATTTGGAACCTTTAAAAATTTTTATTGTTCGTTCTGGCAATAGTTTAGCCAGTTTTTTTTCTAGGTAGCCGAAGTTAATGGTTCGCGCCTTAATTTCGACCACTAGAAAATGAAAACTTTAAACCTCCACTGATTTTTAAGTGTAACAAAAATTTATAAATTTTGCACTGGAATAACAAAAATAGCTATCGTTTGATTTTTAGACAAAATTTCGGATCGATTGGAAAAATCAGAAAATACTTATCCAAAAAAATAAAAATATGGCCGAAATTAAGTCAGTTACCTTATTTTAATTTGATAATTGCCGTTTTGGATTGGATACAGCTATTTTATTCATATAGAATCAATTTTCCTTGTTTTTTTTTTAATTTTTGTATTTTAGCATTGAAGAATCATCGATTGCCTGCAATCAAATACTGTTAAAATATTGTTAGTAAAATATTAGAGAAACTTTATGAATAGACTTACCAGAAAGTTAAGATGTCTTTGTGGGCCAGATCCAGAGAGTTTGTTAAGCTCCAAAATATAAATCGGGGACCAAATTTTAAAAATTATGCATGTTTGTTAATTAGTAAAAGATTTAGACTCACTAATAGCAAAAACGACCACGCTAAAATAAGCAGCAGCAACAACATCAAAATGCTGGCGAAACGACAACGACAAAATTTTTAATTTCAATCGCTGGATTAAAATTATGAGATTAAAAAACCTTAGCAAAGTTATTAAAGCAAAACTAAGAAAATTTAAAAAATATTTTTTTATCTTTTTACCTGCTGTTGCCATCAGAGAGTTATTCGGAAATAGCAAAATAGATTCTATTGGACAACCGTGAGAAACTTTAGTAACCGGTTCGGAGATATTTCGTAAGTCCCAAAATTTTGCAGTGTGATCGTAAGATCCTAAAAAATTTTTAAAACATAAATCCTAATTTTAAAATTAAAAAAATAGATGTGATAGAACTAAAAAATCCTACGGCGATGTACTAGGACATGAAATTATTTATTATGATGTCTATTTTAAAGTTGACAGGAATGCCACTAATAAAACCAGCTATTAAGGTTATTTTTCATTTGTTTTTTTTTTTTTGAAAAATGAAAGAAATCAGTTTCAGTCATGTTATGCTCCAGAAAGTAAAGTTTGTATTAAAAAAATTGTAGCGACAATATACGTACCTAGCATAACAAAATTTTGGGTCGGTGATCCCAACACGAAAGCAGAATTTTTTTATGAAATCAATATTTTTACCAAATATTCTCAGAAACCGGAGACTTAACAACAATATTAAAACAACACCAAGTATTTTTGTAACTTTTGATCTGTATTGTTTGCGTAAGTTAATAATTTATAGATTTTATGGGTTACTAAAAAAGAAAAACATTTTGTAATTTATTTTTTTTTAAATTCTGCTTTAATTTATTACAAAAAACCCGCCAAATTTTTTAAAACAAACTTGCTAAATAATTCTTTTTGGACAAACAATTTTTGGACAAACAAGGTTTTCTTAAAATTAAAACATTAGCAAAGATAATTTTAAAAAATAAGATTTAGTAGTTGATTCGTATCAACAACAAGCTGTATTAATACTGTCAGATAATTAAAATAAAATCGAATATTTTCATTTAAAAAAAACAAACATTAAAAACGTATCACCGGATGCTAGGCAGTTTGTGGTGTCTGTACTGCAAGAACCAGTTCTTATGTGATCACTGTGTGCTTCAATTTCAAAAGCCGGAGTTGCTTCAGTAGAAGAAATATCGAATCCACGAATTGAACCATCATCACAAAAAGATACTGCTTCTTTTCCTTTTTTCAGAAATCGTGTACAGCGCACAGGCCTAAATTTATTTTTGCACTAAATATTAATATTAATTAATACTCCAAAAAATTTTAAAAGATGTAAAGGACACGTTATTTCAAAATTATTGATTAAATTGTAATTACTACGGCAAAATGAGCCCTAATTCGTATAAAATATAATGTCACTGTGACTTAATTTTAAATTTAAAACAGGATCCTATTAACTACAGAATAAGTCACATTTACGTGTATTCGGTAATGAATGTGGCTCATTCTGCTCTAGTGACGACCATAAGTGCTTTTGGTCGGATCCGCTAGGGGGTCTACCTCCAGGTGGAAGACCAAAATTTTTTAGGGGGGTCCAGGGGGGTCCGAACCCCCCTGGCTTTTTAGGGGGGTCGACCCCGGGTGCGAGATTTTAAATTTAGGGGGGTCAGGGAGGGGGGTCCATTTTTTTAACAAAATTTTTTTAAATCAATAATTTAAGTGTTTTTAGTTCTAATATTGGATTTTATGTACTAAAAGCGCCTATTTAGGCCTAAAAAGTGTATTTAAACGCTGTTTTTAACTAAAAAACCGTGTTTTTGACAGTAAATAAAATAAAATACTTCCAAATTGGTCGGGAGGGGGGGGGGGAGGGGGGTCAGCCTCACCAGGGGGGTTAGGCCGGACCGCTCCCGAGCTTTGGAGGGGAGGGGGGCCCTGGATTTTTTCTAGGGGGGGTCCAAAATTTTGGCTCTAGGAGGGGTGGACCCCTCGGCCCCCCCACCCCCCCCCCCCCAAAAAAAAAAACACCTATAAATATTGTTTAAAAGAATATACGTCAGTTTTAAAATCAATTTGTAAGAATTACGCCACAAAAATATTTTAAGGCTTAATACATTAATATAAACAGCAATCAGTGACGCAAAAAACCCTGTTTGCACAATATTATAATTAGTATAATCCAAAAACAGGGTTTTTATGTCCATGTCGCAGATGACTCACCGGCACGAAAAGGTATCAAACTAACAGCAAAACACAAACACACACAACACATCTTTTCAGATGAACACACATTTACACGATCTTGGGACTAGATGACCTACGGGCGAACCCCGCAGCGGTTCCTGATCTCTTCCCAGAGTGGGAAGAGGGGTGAGCAAGGCGAGAATCGTGCCGGACAGACAAGACCAGGGCTGAATTAAACTTTGGTCGTTGGTAAAAGACAACAACTCACCGACATCATACATGGGCACGGGGGGGTTGGGGGGGTTAACCCCCCCAAATTCTGAGAAGTGGGGTTTAACTCTCCCCCCACTTGGAAGTTAACCCCCCAATTTTGGAAAATTGAAGAAAAAAAGTCTTTAAAATGACTTCTAACTGCCTCCAAAACTTAAGTTTTGAGGTCCAAATGAATGTTTTAAGCAATAAAAAGCTCAAAAATGCAATAAAAAGGGCTTTTTGACCTTAAATTAGCGTTTTTTACCTATTTTTCCTTCAAAATCGAAAAACGATATGGGTAAAATGCACTCCAGAAAAAAAAACGATATGGGTATTTTGCGTTTCTCGGATTTTAACCCCCCCCCTAATTTGGGGTTTAACCCCCCCCCCCCTCCGGACCAACTTGCCCATGTATGACCGACATGTCAACAATTTTGGCTCAAATAATTGAACTAGGCGGCAAACAGGACGCCTAGACTTAGGCTAGGCTTACCTAGTAAAATAAGACACTCGCTCAGTGGAAAATTAAACTTTCAGCAGTCATTTTTGAGAAATCGCTTTAAAACTGCAAAATTTCTCGCGTATTGGGTGCAGTAATTACAATGTCTTTATTAAATGTGAATAGTTCTTTGTGCATCAATTTTTATTTGTTCATCTACTATGTCCTAGTAGAATAAGGATCATTTTTAGATATTTTATTGTAGGTCGAAAGGTAATGTTTTAGCTTCAGGAAATAAAATCAAAACAAAATTACAATAAAAAACGCGCTACGTTAAAAAAATCAAACTCGAATGCCATCAGGAAGCGTTATTACCAACTTAAACACTAAATGTTGTTGGATTAAAGCAAGCGGTTCATTTCAAATCTATTTCCAAATATTTGAAATGGTTAAATAAAAAAAGAAAATAATACTGTGAGTATTTTTGTTATTATTTTTTTTTTAAATTTGCTTTATAATTTTTCTGCGCGGCGGGCAACTGTCGCTTCTACAGTGCCGTTGAGTTTAGCTTCTATTTTTTTGACGCACATTAAATATTTTTAAGTAAGCGATGCCTAATTATTGGTGTGACGCTAAAAATTGTGTGGGAATCAGAAGAATAAGTCGACTACACCTGGTAAGCAATAAAAAACCTTTAGCAGAGAAATAGACTTTTTAAATCAGAGTAAAAGAAGTAGTTTGGAAGATGCTAATAGAAAACAATATCATAAGCATAGGTGTCTGACCAGCCTGGACTGCCCGGACCGCCCCCCCCCCTGAGGGACGGTCCAGGGTACCCCTCCCCCCTAGCGCCCATTTTGGACCCTCCCCCCTAAAACCCCGGTCCAGGCCGACCCCCCCCCCCTGAATGCGGTTTTTGACCCTCCCCCCTAACAGCTGTTCCCCCCCCCCTATCTATTTCTATAGATTCGTTAGCTTCTTATATAGATTTCTATAGATTTGGCTACTACCTGGTTTTATGGCTATATATTCCTCATAAATATAATATTTTTAGTGTTCTATACAAATTTTTTTTATAATTTATAATAAACCTTAGGTTTTTTACAAACTGGTTGGTACGTTACATTAAAAATAAAAAAAAAAATAAAATTCAGATGTTCGTTTTAAAAACGAACGGTCCGTTTTTTTAAACGACCGGTCCGTTTTTTGCGCTGCCTCCGTTCGTTAAACACTTGCCCGGCAAGTTGCCGCATGCAAAATAATGAAATGAAAACCAAATACAATGATTATTATTATTTATTATGTAACCGGAAAATAGAAGAAAGTTGGTCAAACTTTTACCGGAAGCAAAAAAAATCAACAAAAAGGTACCTCTTATTATATGTTAACGTTTTTAACAGTTTCCAAAAGTTTTTTTTGGCAGGTCCAGGCTATTCCCCCCCCTAAGTACCCCAGTCCCAGGCTTCCTCCCCCCCCTAAGGACCCTTCAGTCCAGGCTACCCCGGGGTCAAATTTTTTCGAAAATTCGGTCCAGGCTGACCCCCCTCCTGGGCCTACAAAATGGTAAAAAATGGGCTAACCCCGGGGTCAGACCCCCCCCCCTAGCCGTCAGGGGTCGGACACCTATGATCATAAGTCAGGATTAAAAAATTGACATATACAAATAAAAACAACAAAACGTATGCAAAAGGTAGAATTAGTTAAATACAACACAAAGCTTAATAATACACAAGTTTTAATACTTTAATAACAATACCTTTAATTTCGCGTTTCTATTTTGTGCAATTTTTTAATTTAAAATTTCAGTACCGGTACCTACAAAATTGTTAATCGATCAAATTTGAAATTTAAATTCAATTCTGTGGAATTTTTTTGAAAATAAACAAACAAACTATACCCCTCACAAGCATTGAATATTCTTAGAGGGGCCTTGCTCGAGTGCTGAATATCAAAAAGTCTTAATTTTCCCTCTGCTCCGCCGACACTGAGCAAAGCACCGTCCTCCCGAAACACCCCGGAGTACGTAGCAGCCTTGAATTTACTCAGTGTGTTTACCACTTCGCAAGAACCACTGTCAAATATTTCCACCTAAAATTTTTCTAATATTACTTTTTTTGTGTTCAAATTTATTATAATAATATACAGTTAAAAACAATTGTATTAAAAGAACTCATTACAATTTTACCCAGCCAAATTTGATTTATAATAAACTTTTTAATTAATATAATTATCAGTTAGCTGATTATAATGAATTGTTAGTTGATTAATTATGTAAAACTACATAAGCGCGGTGTTCACCGCCGCTATATACTGTAAATAACAAATTATAACCTTTTTTTATTTTTCTTCTTTAAATTCTAAACAAAAATATTTTTCTTGCTGAATTAACCATTCTCTAAACATACTTTTAAACATATTTCTAAAACATACTTCTAAAAACAAAACACTTTTCAAAAAAATTATATACTTTAGCAGATGACGTTGCCGCAAACAAACGACCACTGGGGTGAAAATCAACGTGAGACACATGTCCAATCATTTGAACAACAGCGACATTCTAAAATTTTTCATAAATAACTGGTGGAGTTTAGTTGATTTATACACTAGTTTTTCCAGTAGTATATAAGTCCTAGCAACGGATCGATGACAGAATTATTATTATCCACTAACGTAGGTCTAAACTTCGCCGTATGAAGCTAGTCAGTGGGCATGTCAGAAATCGTGCTTTATTGCTTTTTCCCCGTCTTGCACCTTGAATTCATTCCTGTCATTTAACTGCGCACATTGATAGCTAAACCTGTGCACTGCCCCCCGGAATGTATTGGGGGGGCAATTCCAAAAGGGTGGGCACAGGGGGCAACTTTTTTGAAACGGGAGGGGGCAATAAAACGGGGTGGGGGCAAGCAGGGGAGAAAGAAAAAAAAGGAAAAAAAGAGAAAAAAAGAAGGAAAAAAAGAAAAAAAAAGTCGAAATTTAAGTAAAAATAGGTCTAAAATTGCTTCAAAAGCATTGAAATGGCTAAATACTGCAAAAAATGGTGATGATGGCGTCATATAGGTCAATAGGTCAAAGATGATGGCACCACAATTTTTGAGTACTTTTTTTATTTTTGGGTGGGGAGGGGCAATAAAACGGAGGGGGGCACAGCCACTAATATTCTGGGTCATAGACGATGGCGCCATAATTTTTGAGTACTTTGTTATTTTTGGGCGGTGAGGGACAACAAAACGGAGGAGGGGCACAGCCACTAATATTCCGGGGGGAAGGCACAGCCACTAATATTCCAAGGGGGGCATTTCCCGACCGCGCACAGGTCTGGATAGCCATAAGCCTCTTTGAACTAGGTGAATCATATTACGTCTAGTCAGTCGCTTTTGGTTCAGAAACCCAGAACAAAAAAGTTTCGATTTGAAATTGAAGGGTCATTGTGCGGTTTTTAAGGGCTAAGGCAATTATAAGTAACCTTTTTTTAGTGTAATAAATTCACATTAAAATCTTAGCGTCTGTGAACGTGTGGTGGACTGTGGTTGCTTATAAAGTTTAAATATTAAAAAAGAAAAGCTTTGGATTTTTGTATAAAACAACCCCACACCTGCTATTTAAATTTCTATCAACCGTCTTCAAAAGGCATTGTCATCGAAATCTTCAAAAAATGAGACATGGTTTTAAATTTGGAAGGAAAAACTGCGTTACATTTTAATGTCAATATAAAAACTGACGTCAATTTTACCGCCGCGATGTCAATTTTAACGCCGCGTGAGTGTTTGAGACAATGGCTAAATACTTATTTCTTAAAACTATAATGAATAATTCCTGTGACAGTCTCGTTACCTGCATGCGAATCCAATAAATGTCATCAGGTGTGTATTGCTTTTCGTTTTTTCGATACTTTATAATTTTTGTTCTTTTAAATGAAGCCATTTCTAAAATTTATGTAGGCATATAAATGGTTAATAAAAAACAAACTGAAAATTGTAGTCAAACTAAAAAGAGTAGTCGGCCAAACCATATAAAAGATGTAAGAAATTAGGTAATGCTTTTACTAATAAAAAATAGGCAGCAGCTTAATGATCCATTCCTAACGTGTGGTTGTAACCAGGATGGGTGAACCTTGGCATAGACGGGGCATGGGGGAGGAAGTTTGCGAGGGAAGAATGAAGGGCATACCCGTAGGTGAGCAGGGGCTGGTGTTGTTGCATTACCTGAAACTTATCTATCCTAAGCAGATTATGCAAAGGTCAGGCGCTAAGAAAAGTCAGGAGGGGCAAATATACCTTCAACTCCAAAGTTGACGACAATATCAATAACAACGTTGGCAACCTTCACCGCTAGAAAGTTCACTGCGCGCAGTGTTTACCCATTCTGAGGTCTTCGTTTAAAAGATTTTATTAAATCGCTTGATATTGATCTTTATTTAACGTCGTACTGAGCAGTACAGTGGGCACGGGTAAAACAAAAAAAGTTATTGTTATACTCATCCCCTTTCCCGACAAAAACATATCCCGAAACTACCGAAAACCTCGATCCTCCCCTTTTAAAATTTGTGGGATACCCAGAAACTCCCTACTAAAATTGAAATTGAGGTCCTCGAAATAAAACGCCGAAATATTTATTATAGTCCAGAAGTCCACTCTAATTTTGAACAGAGCTATTATAGCAAAAATTTGAAAAAATAAGTAACTACGAAAAATTTTCGAAAATTACCAAGGGTGTGCGGATGTCCCAAAAAATTTTTTGGGGTATACCACAAATACCTCAATTTTAGCGTTTTTAGTACTGGGACCCCCCCCCCAAAGTTTAGGGAGGGGGTGTCCAGTCCGGAATGACCCCAAATTTTAGGGGGGGGGGGTGTCGGCTATAATCGGGATTTTGGGAGGTATCCGTATCACCCCCCAACCCCCCCCCCTGCCCACCTATGAGTATGCTCCCTCCACAATTTTTCTTTACTATACCTGGGCAAGTTAGATCGAAGTGGGGAGGGGGTTTAAACTCAGATTTGGGAGGGGGAAGGATTTAAATTCAGGAAAACACATTTTACCCATAGTTTTTTCTGGAGTGCATTTTACGCAATATTCCATATCTTCTTTAGATTTTGAAAAAAAAATTAGGTAAAAGACGCCAATTTAGGTCAAAAAGCCCTTTTTATTGCTTAAAACACTCATTTTGACCAAAAAACTTAAGTTTAAAGGTAGTTAGAAGAAATTTTAAACACATTTTTTTCTTTCGTTTTGCCAAAATTGGGGGATGACCTTTAACTATTCTTTCCCCTTTTGAGTGGGGGAGGAGGTTTAAACCTCCATCTCAAAATTTGGAGGGCGTTTAACCTTTCCGTGCAGAGGTAGGCTCTTCACCTCAGCTTTAAAATTCACCCCAAAAGCCAGGTTAGGTTGTTAATAACAAAAAAACGAGTTGTGAAAAACTATTTGGGAACGAAAAACCAAAATAAATATTAACTAAACTGCCGGTCGTATTATCTTGCAACGGGTGCGCATCTTATCATGGGCTCATCCTCGAATATAACAGGAAGTTTTTTACAAGTCTTTTTCGCAAATCTTTTGTTATTAAAATATCATCAGTTTTCGCTCTCAACACTGTTAGTTTTTATGATACAAAACAAATAGACTTGAGTAAGAACACATTCGATATAAAGCCAAACTATTTCAAGCAGAGATACAAATAAACAACCCACAAACAAAAGCACGTATCTTTTATTTTTTTGTAAATTGCCACTATCCTGCACTGTACGTTTGTGTTTATTTGTTGTTCTTGTTAATAAGAAAAATAGATTTACAAAAAATGATGTTTTAATACTAGTTAAATGTTGTTTATAAACTATATTGATATATAATATATATATATATCGTCGTTACTACGGCAAAATAAGGCAGAGTTCGTATAAAATACGTGTGCCTGTGACGTATTTTAAATTTAAATCAGGACCCTAATAACTACAGAATGAGTCACAGTCACGTGAATTTTTATAATGACAGTGGCTCATTTTGCCGTAGTAATGACTATATATTATATATATATATATATATATATATATATATATATATATATATATATATATATATATATATATATATATATATATATATATATATATATATATATATATATATATATATATACATAAATGTTATAGTTTTGTTAAACAAAATGTTAAATGGAACGGTAAAATGTGACCTTTATAACAAAAACACCTTTACAATATTATAAATTTTTATTCAACACAAAAACTGCAATTTATAATTCCAACAATTTAAGAGCAAAATCTTCTTGCTGTCGTAAATCAGTTTTATCGGCAACTGTTGTATTATTGAAGTTAGAAGAATTGTTGTGATCATCAATTAATCTGTGATCAAAATTATCTTTATAATCATTGACTGGATTCTCTGTATCACTGTAATTATCAGGAGTACCAAGAACAACATGCATTTCTTCGTCTTGGTCTGGTTTGCTCTAAAAGGCATTATTAATTTAAAATTAATTAAATTATTAAAAGGTGGGTCTCTAGAACATGAAAGAAAGATTTAAACGGGTAAATTTTTTGTTGCTAAATTGAAAGTTTCTACTTTAGTGACTATAAGAAAAAAAACCTTCCTACTTTAAGTTAAGTTACTAAAGGAAATTTTAATTGTTGGTCACACCTATACAAAAATCACTAAATCGCAATTGAGACTTGCATAGTATTGCCAGATCAAAAACAATTTTTTTCTTTTAAAGTAACATCACAAAAAATTGCAAACTGTAAATTAAATTTTAAATAAATCATAAATAATAAATCACAAATTAACAAGTAAATTGTAACCTTTATTCTTTTTCCTCGTTTAAGAGCTTCTTGTTCTTTTAATTTTCTTTTTCGTTCCTAAATCAAACAAAAAAGTACGTTCAACAAAATAATAGCAATTTTCTCAAATACGTTAAATCATGCAAAAAATACAATAAACAATAAAAATCAAAATATAAAAATATGTATTAATTAACTAGAATAATTGTGATAAATAAAATTAAAAAAATATTTAGTCAAAGTAATTTGATAAACTTAAATAAAAACCTAAGCCCATTTCCGCCATAAGTGAGTTCTTTGTTTTCTATCCTAGAAGAAGGGAACCCACCCCATGTTAATTTAAAAAACAACAATTACAGTAGATTTTATCATGAGAGGGCAAAATGGCAAGTTGATCCGGAATGGGGACAGTAGAAATAGAAACCCTGAAATGGGGAAAGGAAGTGAGAAAGAGCAGGCACGTATCCAGGGTTTCATTTTGGGGGGGGGGCTGATTTCAGTACAAATAAATGTGGGGAGTGGAGCTCCCTAATTTTTGAAAAGGTAAAAAAAAACAGGGATAAACGTAGATAAAGCTGTATAATACACTGTTTTTGACATAATAACCTATTATTTAATGTGTTTTAAAAACATATTTTCTTAGTTAAAAAAACATTAGCAGACATTGGCAGACCTCGGAATTCACAAAAAAGGGATTAAGAGACCTTCAAGACCCCCTGGCTACACCCACCTTGTAAACCAAAGCAGATGAGCAGCATCTTCATGTTTTTTAGGGTACTTATATGGAAAAAATTACCGAGCCATTGCAATAGGCGGCTGGAAATTTTAGGAGGGGGAAAGGTATATACACAAATCAACCAAATATGACTGTTTGTTTTGTTTGATGTGTAGTACTTATTGTTTATTAAAATTATTTTATTTTTTTTCAATAACATTGAGTAAGATAAATAGTGAGAAATTATAGTTTGGCGCAGAGCGATTAGCGGTAGAAAAATTTGAATTTTTAGCCTCTGAAAACCACCAAATTTTACCATCTGGCGTCCATTTCGGGGGGGGGATGGCGACCGCTCTCCTCCCCATCCGCCCAACCACTATGTTTATTTTTCCTTCGTCTGACCGTTTGGGGGGAGTGAGGCGGCAGCCCTTCCTCTCGTTACGTCCCTAAGTAAGAGTGATGAAAAATTCGGTGAAAACCTATTATTACTTACTTAAAGGTGCGATGCGGAGTCAAACTTTTTGTCCTCGATTTTGATAATTTTTTTATTAAACTTTACCCCTGCCCCCAATAGCCCACAAAAATTTTTTCAACAAAATATCTCCAGTGGTTCGGGAGTTATGACCCCACAAAAATGGCGTTTTTTGACAATTTTGTACGTGAAAGATTTTGCTCAATGAGTATAAAGATTTAAATTACAAATTATGTACTTAAAGAAAGCGGCTACTTTCTACTTTAATTTGGTACCTTGATCATTAAGATTGGTGCAGTATTTGTTGAGATATTGCGTTTTTTCTACAAAAAAACCCCAGATTTTTTCGCTAAAACACGAAGTAAAAGAAAGAAAGGTTGTGGAAACTTTATAAAATCACTGCGGTCGTTTAGTGTTTTTAACGAAAAAGTTCCGGGTTTTTTCTACAGGAAACGCACTATTAAAGTAATCAAATAAAAGTAGAAAGTAGCCGCTTTTTTTAGTGTATAATTTGTAACGTAAATCGTTATACCCTATTTTAAAAAAAACACAGTCGATAAAGACGGAATACGACGTTTGATAGCTCAAATGAGAGCTAATTATATGTAGATGACTTTCGTGAGCTTTTTATTTGTTATGTTATGATAATTTCATGTTAAATTGTGTGATTTATAAAAAATAAAATTGTTACTCGTTTTTAGAACATGGGCATTTCATGATTACGCAATAAAATGGTTTAAAAATTAAACTGTCCCTGCAAAATTTAGTCTATTTTCCGAATTTTTAGTCCCCGTGGTTCTACTTTGCGTCTATGGTGAGCAATCGTTATAAAATAAAATAGTGTAATTTCGGCACACATATTGCTGTAGGTAAAAACGGGTTGAATTAAGTTGACGGGTGTTAAATTGTAGTTGTAAATAATTAAAAGACAACGCTAAAATGCGTTGGGGTCATAGCACTGCACTTAAACTCGATTAAGGGGGTCCTTTTAAAAAGTGCCGAAATTAAATGCACTTTTTCCCAAATTTTCCTCATTTTGATACCATTTGGCATTTTAGCTGTAACTTTTTGACGGTTACACGGTGAACAACAAGTAGAAACTTAAATTAAAGAAAACTGTCTGGAGAAAATGATAGGCTTTTAAATTTTTGAAAATGATGATTTTTGACTGGGAAACAATCGATTATTTGTAACACATTTAATTTCGGCAATTTTCCATTTTTTAAAAACTGATTTAATTAAGTAAAAAACCTACTTTCGTACAGTGAAACTTCTGTGACGCAACGCAGTATCGTGAAAGCTTCAAAATAAGCTATCAAACATGAAAATCGGGCCATACAGTGAAAAGTTACATCGGAAAAACAAAAAAGTGCCGAAATTAAATGCACTACCCTATAGTGAATAAAACTAGATTTTGACCGGAAAAAAAATTTTATATAAAAATTGAAACAAAATTTTTTATTTATTTAAAGGTTAAAGAAAACTTTTTTAAGTAAGACTTTTAAACGGAAAAATTTTTTGTATAAACAATATTGTTTATTAAACTTGTACAACTTAAAATTGTGAGAGTTTTCTTACAGCTTTGTTACTTGGGCTGCGAAATTCTATGTCGATGTCAGAGGAGTTATTGCGATGCTAAGACTTCTGAAGCTAGTAAAAAGATGTGTAAAAAGTTTAAAAAGTAAAAAAATACCCTTTTCTTAGCCTTAAGCCGCTCTTTAAATGTCCTTTTGTCTACTTCATCCGCTTCTTTCATTATTTTAATAGCTTCTTTTATATTTAGGCCACCAGGATATTCTTCCGATTTGTCTTTTGTAACTTGTTGGTTGCACAGAGATTCTTGCTGCCCCTAAACACAGTTTGTTTTTATTAGTGCAATCAAAAAAATATTAATGTTTTTTTTACAATGTTTAGAAATCATAAAGCAAAATGTCATCGCTCATTTGGATGAAATAAGCAGCTTTTATTCTTTGAAAATTAGACTATTTTGGTTAGTGTCCTAGTTCCCCTAGATAGTAACCGAAGGTCTGCATGTTCTCAATGGCTCAAGCCATTACACAAACAAAGTCTTTAAATCAAAATAAAAAGAATGAAACAATATTTTAATTTATAGTTTTAACAAGTGCACTTTTAAATAACAGGATTAGTTAAACTATTTACTCGTTAGTAAAAAAAATTAATAAATAACCTGCACTTCATTGCCAACAAAATTTTGTTCCTCATCTTCATTAAAAACTGTGCGTTTATTTATTTTACTCCTTCCTGATTTGAGCGACTTTTTTACAGCCGCTGCTTTTGTTAGAATTTTTTTCTGGTTCGAACCGGATTCTAACAGCGATATTTTATGATCCATGCTATTATCATCGTTATTCTAAATTAAAACAAAACATAATTGGCAGAAAATAAACTAAATATTACAAAAGAAATTGTTAACAATTGTCATGGGTTTATTCAAATTCTGGTCTAAAACCTTCCATTATTTAACAACGAATTTTTAATTCTAAAGTTTGTGGAAAAATGTGCACGGGAAAGCATAGCTCGCCGAAAAATGATGGTTTATAAAACCCTTAAGTCTCCAGAGATCCCTTAAACCATTCCTGTACCATTCCCGTAATTTACTCGGTTACAACCGTAAACCCTTCATATGACCTAGATCTTACTTAGGCCATACATAATTTTTGTGCGTGATTAGTGCCCAGTGAGTGAGCGAGCAAATTGAAATGGTTAAAGCTGTGCGGTAACAATATGCAGGTTTTATTGGATACAGTGTATTACGGACACAGTGTACTATGTCGGATTTGTTTGTTTGTTTGTTTAATATGCAACAAATTAAAAAATTTATATGGTATCGTTCTTTATATCATCTTGCGTTATAATGGAAGCAACAACCATTATTAGGTCAGTACAGCATCATATAACTTAATGGCTACATTAGGGAAGATTTAGGGGAAGAGTATTTTAATAATATGAAACACTATTAAAGATTAAATTGACTTTGCATATGATGAATGAAATCTAAAAGCCTAGAAAAATTAAACATTTTATAATTTTAATACACACATTAGGACTAGTTAAGCAAGTAGATTTAGTAGTATGTATACAGATACAGTATTAACTTGAACAAAAAAGAAAATAAAGAAGCTCACCTGATGAACTGTCACAAACCTGATCAACCACATGTATTAAGTCCGCTGCAGTTTTGAAGTAGATTTTCTTTGTTATTGGTTGTATTGGTTTTAAATTAGATTAAAAAAGTTTCAATGGTTTTAATTTTTGGTTAGTATTATGGTTTTAATTATGGTGTTTTAGCCCTAATACCCTTCCCCGGTGCCGGTACTGCTCTTTAGCTACTCTGCCTAAATAAATAAGCAACCAAAACATTTATGGCACTTCCCACATGTTGGTAAAAGAAATGGACCCGAGAGTTGGCCACCACAAGGAGGTTACCGTGGAAGAGAGCAACGGCATCATTTTTGTAACGCTTAATTTGTAATTGTAGTACAAATAAAACAAACAAAAATAATTATAAATTAACTTTTTAGACATTATTTTAGATTGAAAATGTATTTTGAATTACGTTTATAAATTACAAATGAAAGCAGTACATAGGCCCCTTTACGAAGGATATTTTATATTGCAAAAATTTGCATATTAATATCGTACTACTTTAACCACTTCAATTTTCTCGCTCATGATGGGTACTAATCATGCACAAAATGTTGTGAGGTGAGGAGTGAGTCTGAGATTAATTTTAGTCATTATTTTTAATTCTTGTGCGGTTGTGTTTCAAATTCCAGCTAGATCAATGGATTCAAATTTAAAAGACTGTTTGTTTGCATTTCGAATTTTTGATAAAAAAGACAAGTCAAATAACATCAAATCAAAAATGAAAATAATAACTGTGCCTAACAAGTTTTAAAATGAAGGTGACTGATGCTATTAATGAAAAATCATTTTTCAATAATATGATTTTAAACTACTCTTCAAGAATGAATTATGATTATAACTAACAAAGGGCACGCTTATTCAAGTGCATTACGATAAGAATGCTTTAGTGTTGTCCGGCTTTAAGCAAATAAAATTATTTATTTATTTTTATTTTTATGAGATGAGGGAGATATCTGGCGATGTTGGATTCTCATTTGAAGGGATGCGTGTGGGTGTGTTCATGTTTAGATATGTCATGTTCAAGTTGTTGATAATGTTTGCAGTGAAGTCGCCTCTGGCGTCTGTGAGGCTTGAGTGCCAGAGTTTGTGGTGTGCATTGATATCTCCAAGAATAATATTATCCTGATTGTTTAATCAGACCTGTGCACAATCTGGAAATGCCCTCCCCTTTATTGGAGGATTTCCCCCCCTGTTTTTTTGCCCCCCACCAAAAAATGAAAAAGTACCCTAAAATTATGACGCCGTTTTTGACCTATGATGACGCCATCACAGTGAATTTTTTGCAGTTTTTAGCCTATTTCAATGTATTTTAAGCCATTTTAGACCTATTTTTACCTTGTTTTCGCTTTTTTGTCTTTTTTTTCCTTTTTCCCTTCTTTTTTTCTTCTTTTTTTCTCTTTTTTTTCTTTCTCCCCTGCTTGCCCCCCCATTTCAAAAAAGTTGCCCCCCCTGCCCCCCCCATTTTGGAATTGCCCCCCCCCCCCCCAAAACCCCCCCGGGGGGGGGGGGGAGCACAGGTCTGGTTTAATAGATTGGCTATGTTAGGCTGGCAGTTGGTGGTGCAGGAGCTGGCCGGTGGAATGTAGGCCGGTGGAATGTATAAGTTGGTGATTGAGAGGTCAGTATTGTTGAAGTGAATGTAGATGCCATGCATTTCTGCATGTGGATCATTCTGTTGGATATCCAGGTTAATTTTATAGTTGAATGAATGGTGTACAAAAAAGAGTAGACCACCTCCACCCCATTGGAATTTCTGTCTTTTCTGATGGTTTTGTAGCTGGGGATTTTTGGATCTTTGGATTTTGGTGAAAGTTTGGTTTACTGAATAGCAGCTATGTGAATGTTTTGATTTTCAAAAAAGTTTGTTAGTTCTTGTAGTTTGTTGGAGATTCCGTTGGCGTTAAATTGCAGTTTGTATTTGTATTTTCATGTAAAGAAAGCGCGCACTTGTTACGTGTAAAATTTTGATTGTAGTGTTTTAGGCTTTGTAGGTTACTACATTGAGATGCAGCCAGTTGTTACATTTGGAGCATCGGACGCTGTTTCTATTAACAGTTTTATTACAGTTTGCACAAAAATATTGCGTCTTGTTGGGGCCGGGGTTAGGATGAATGTCCCCCAATAGAGTCATCAGTTTTTTTGGCAGCCATTTTGGCTGCTGCCGATTATAGTAAAAGAACGTGAAATGTTGCATCCGCTGTCAGCAGTAGCAAAAATCATTTGAGTTGACTGGAAAAGAGGTGGAGCTGTTGACCATTTCCATTGCTGGATCTAAACAGTGTCGCTGCAAAGAAGCCGCTGTGTAGACACTGGGGGGAGGGTGGGGTCCACCCCCGTAGCCTCAAATTTTGGGACCCCCCCCTAGACAAAAATCTAGCCCCCCCCCAAATTTTTGAATTTTTTACCCTTGACCCCCCTCTAAAATTTGAAATCTAACCCACTTCCCCCCTCAGGAAAATTTTAGGTACTTTTTTTATACAAAATTTTCTTCCAAAAACGTGAATTTTTAACACATATTCATGTTTTTACACTCTTTTTGCACCAGAATATCGCTTGTTATTCAATAAAACGTAGTATTATTCTATAAAAAGGACAATTATTAAAGTTATTATGGCTTAAAACTGTTTTGCTTTGGACACCAGACCCCCTCTAGATTTTAAAAATTTTGCACCGCGAGTCAACCCCCCTAAAAAGCTAGGGGGGTCCGGACCCTCCTAGGACCCCCTCCTAGAATTCAAAATTCGATTTACCCTGTGTAACCACCCCTCCCCAGCTTCCTAGACCGTTCTCACCTGTGTGCCTCCCATTTTGGAATTCTCTTCTCTTCTAATGATCAGATAACAGAATTAATATTATACTAAGCATAGTCTATGTATAGTTTAATTCTACTGTTTTCATCATTTTATTTTTTTCTTTTCTTTTTTTCTCTCTTTTTCTATTTTTTTTTCTTTTTTTTTCATCAACAACATGAATTCTGCGACTTAATTGCCGCCAATATGAAATACAATTCTAACAAAATATCGACAAACATAGCTATCTGATATGACTTTAAAGGCTCAAAAAGAGCGCTTATTTAAGTCAGTTTTAAAACTTTTCTTGAATGCATCCAAAGAATCGATAGTTACTTGAGATGGGAGTAGATTGTTCCAAGGTATAACCACCCTATTTGCAAAAGAAAATTTCCTTGCATTAGTTCAGTGTCCGGAAAAAATACCTTCTGCAAAATATCTTCCGGAAAAAATATCTTCTTTCAGCAGTAAATTATTCAGTATTATTAAAAACTTTTAAAGGTTTTTTTAAACTTTTTTATGTCGTTTTAGCTTGATTTTAAGGTTTTGCTTAGGCTTAGGAAAAAAAGTTTTCTTTAGTTGAGAATTTAAAAGTCTTTCAAAAGATATTCTTTCCAAAGATATTTTGCAGAAGGTATTTTTTCCGAGCGCCATTAATTCGGCTGTCTTCTATGGCCAATTTAAATGGATGACCCCGGGTGGGCTGCAGGTTAAACTTAAAAAAATCATTGGCTTGCAAATTGTTTAAGCAATGTATAATTTTAAAGCACTCATATAAATCAATTTTTGTGTCTTTGGTCTTTTAATCTTTCTAAACCTAGGTAATCCAGTCTTTGTTCCTAACCAACAAGTGACAACTTGCATTTATAAAACAACCGTCTAGTGAAATTTTGTTGCACTTTCTCCAAAATGTTTATATCTTTTTGTAAATAAGGGTTCCAAACTGCACTAGCATACTCCAGAATTGGTCTAACACAGGACTTATATGCTCTGAGAAGATTATATCTAGAGTTTGAATTGAATGTTCTAAAAATTAGTGATATCACTAGAATTGTCCCCAACCCCCTAATAAAACGCAAATAAATAGGAGAGGAAGTGCACAGCAAGTGAGAAAGGGGGGGGCAGGGTGGGGTCGACGACCCCCATCTAGCCTCAAAATTTTGGGACCCCCCTAGAAAAAAAGCTAGGGGCCCCCCTCCCTATAAATTTCCAAATTTTTTACCCCTGACCCCCTCTAGGATTTGAAATCTGACCCTCCCTTTCTCCTCCCTTGGGAAATTTTTAGGTACTTTTTTATACTAAATTTTCTTCTAAAAACGTGAATTTTCATCACATATTCATGCTTTTACACCCTTTTTATACCAGAATATTGCTTTTTATTCAATAAAATGTAGTATTATCCTATAAGAAGAACAATTATTAAAGTTATTATGGTTTAAAACTGTTTTGCTTTGGACACCGGACCCCACTGGACCCCCCTTTAGATTTCAAAATTTCGCACCCTGAGTCGACCCCTCCTAAAAACTAGGGGGGTCCGGACCCCCCTGGGACCCCCCTTCTAGAATTCAAAATTCGATTTACCCCGGGTAACGACCCCGCCTAGCTTCCTGGACCGTTCTCACCAATGTGCACAGGTGTGGTCATTTGTTTTAAATTTCTGTTTCCAAATATAAACCACAGTAAATTGTAATTTTTACTTGTTTTATACACAACATTATTACCTCTAGTTTACTGGTACTAGCTTTGGGTTTCACAGAAAACAGTTCCTCATCACTATCCTCTTTTAAAGAAAACGCATTCACTATATCATTTTTAGATGTTGGTTGCCCTTGAAACGTTTCTGTGTTAAAAGTTTTATTTCTCAAGAATCGCAAACGTGGTGCAAACGGGAGACCAAAAGAATGCGCCAGTTCCTCTAAATCCATTCTATATACATTAAACACCGCTTTGTTCCTCATTAAGAAAATGGACTTCATGTACGAAACAAAAGCCTAGAAATATAAAAAATATTTATTGAAAGTAAATACACAAGGGATTGCACACACAAATGATTTTTAAGATAGATAAGAAGTTTATTGTACAGGTCTTAACATATATCAATACAATATACAAAGACACTAATGTACAATTAAAAGTCGTACAAACAAACGAACGTAAAATTAAAATAAAAATCACAAACCTAAAAAAAAAAAAATATTGTACGGGTTATTTATTTATGTTTTTTTTATTAGAAAACGTAAGTTAGGCTAGATAATGTCGGAAGTTTTTTGATAAATGTTTTAATTGAGGGAGAGTTTATAATATCTTTGGGTAAGGAGTTCCAAATTTTGCACACCCTAACAGTAAAAAAATATTTTCTTGCGTCAATTCTTGGGTTTTCTATTACAAGTTTTAACCCATTGGAACGGGTTTTACAGTTTTTAACTATTTTAAAATATTCGTTTTTATCAATATCCAGTTTATTATTAAGTACCTTATAACAAAAAACTAAATCGTTTTTTATTCTTCTGCTTTCAAGACTGTCAAGTTTCAAAAAAGTTAAACGCCCAGTGTACTCCGTTTTAGGGATTTGACAGTGGGCAAAGAGTCTACGCGTGAAGCTACGTTGGACTTGCTCAATAAGCATAATATCTTTTTTGTATTGGGGGGACCACACGGGAGTATCATGTTCAACAAGAGGCCTTACAAATACTTTGTACGCTTGAATGAGAATTTTAGTATTTTTTGTTTTGAAAATACGGAAAATAATAGAATTTCGCGCATGGGCTTTTTAGCAACCTCTAAACAATGATGATATGGCTTTAGGTCATTGCGAATAGTAATACCCAAATCTTTAGTGGATGAGACTTTTTCTATCGGATTGTTTCCCAAAAAGAAGTCATGATTTAGATTATTATGACCAAAACTCATAATGCAGCACTTGCTAAAGGCTATATCAAGTTGCCACTTAGCGGACCAAGCATAAAATTTGTCCAAAGATTGTTGAAAACTTAATGGGCTTTGAGCTGGATTTCTAATTGAGTAAAGTTTAGTATCGTCAGCGTACATTTTTACGCGTATTTCTTGATTAAGACATTCTGGCAGATCGTTTATAAACAATAAAAAAAGTAAGGGTCCAAGTACACTGTCTTGGGGAACCCCAGATTTTACTTGAATATAGTCTGAAAAACAATCGTCAATTAAGACTTTTTGACGCCTACCGACCAAAAAATTTGAAATCCACCCAAGCAGCTCATATCCTACGCCATATCTTTTTAGCTTTAATAAAAGTTTATCATGAGAGACCTTATCGAAAGCCTTTTGATAATCTATATATACCGCGTCTACTACTTTCCGGTCCCAAAACCCAAACTGATCTTTTGATAATAGCTTATTTTCCCTAAGATATTTAAGCATTGCATCGCAGACTAAAGATTCCATAATCCTACATGTTACGCATGTCAGAGATATGGGTCTATAATTATTTGATTCACTGGTAGAACCTTTTTTATGGATTGGGATAACAATAGCTTCCTTCCACAGTTCAGAAACTGTAGCAGTAAGCATGCTTAACTCAAATAAATTTCCTAGCGGTAAAGCCATGGAATCCGCCACTTGCTTCCAGTAGTAGGCAGGTAAGTCATCTGGAGTCTTAGACAATTTTGCAGGCAGTTTTTTTAATTTTTTGCGCACTTTTTCCACAGGAAACACAACGGAGTTTATACTAACATTTTCATTTACTCTTAAAGGAAACTTAGGAGTTAAACCATTATCTATTATCCATTATTATTATTAATTATTATTATTAATTATTATTATTAACCATTATCTTATTATTTTAGGGCAATTGACATGATTTTAATGCCTACTAGATAGTCCAGCACATTACGATACATGGGCATGGGGGTTGGTGGGGTTAACTACCCCCCCAATTCTGAGAAAGGAGGTTTAACCCCCCACTTAGAAGTGGGGGGGAGAAAAGGTTAACCCTCCCCCAAATTTTGGAAAAATAAAAAAAATGTCTTAAAAATGACTTCTAACTATAGGTGAGAAAGGGGGGGGCAGGGTGGGGTCCACCCCCCCCGAGCCTCGAAATTTTGCCCCCCCCCCTCGACGAAAATCTAGGGGGCCCCCCCTCCCCCCAAATTTCCGAATTTTTTATCCCTGACCCCCCTCTAGATTTTGAAATTTGACCCCCCCTCGGGAAAATTTTAGGTACCTACCTTTTTTATACTAAATTTTCTTCCAAAAACGTGAATTTTCATCACATGTTCATGCTTTTAAACCCTTTTTATACATGAATATGGCTTTTTATTCCATAATGTAGTATTATTCTATAAAAAGAACAATTATTAAAGTTATTATGGTTTAAAACTGTTTTGCTTTGGACACCGGACCCCACCTGACCCCCCTCTAAATTTCAAAATTTCGCACCCCCGGTCGACCCCCCCTAAAAAGCTAGGGGGGTCCCGACCCCCCCTGGGACCCCCTTCCTAAAATTCAAAATTCGATTTACCCCGGGTAACCACCCCCCCTAGCTTCCCCGACCGTGCTCACCTATGCTTCTAACTGCCTTTAATTAAACTTAAGTTTTGAGGTTAAAATGAAAGTTTTAAATGAATGTTTCCCCACTCCGGACCAACTTACC
>JASAMX010034956.1:0-26465 GCA_030248175.1 Microlaimidae sp. YZB2_3 | reverse complement strand
TTATATGTATGTACTTCATTCATACATATGCTCTTTGATTCATTTAGATTAGAAAAGATATTTCGGTTATCAAAATGGTGTGTAAAAAATTTTTTGTTTATGAATTATATTTCTTCAATAACAGGAAAATCATAAAGTGCTTGGCATAAATAAGCCACTAAACACTACGCGCAATGCGCGGAGAATTATTAGCACTTTTATAACGTTTAAGATTTGGGCCCCCTCCCCTTTTCAAAATTTTGTTTTAAGACTTGGGCCCGCCCCCCCTTCCCCCCCTTTCGAAATCCTGGGGATGCCCATGGTTTTTATATAGCTTTTTGGGCGGTCAAATGGGTTTAGTTACGCATAGACAGCCTATCTCAGCATAAAAATTGAAAAAAAAAATATAAAAAAAGTAAATACAAAATGATTTCATCCCTCACATTTTTCATTAAACTAGAGGTATAGCCAAGATTATAAAAATTAAAGATTTAATTTTAAGCAAAACAGTATGGTTCAAGTATCGTTAGATATGGTAAAGATGTTAAGCAATATTTATTTTATTAATATTATGTTGATATAATTCCTTGTTTTTGAAATTAGGGTAAAAAAATTATTGTTTATGATAAATGGTGGTTGTGATATTTATTACCCACGTTTCTATGATAACTAAATTAATTTACAATTAGTCATGACCCATGATGATTACTAAAAATAATATAGAAGTGAGTTTTGAGCTTGAAAAATTTTTTGTGGTTTTGCGTCTTCTAAAGTTTTTAATTGAATTAATCTATTTTAGACCTTCATACTCTACACCAAAAGTTTTGGAGCGATCCGGACTCAAATTAGAAGATATTGATGTTTTCGAAATACACGAAGCTTTTGCTGTAAGCAAAGTCTAACTTTATGATTAGTAATCTAATATTTTGTTAAAAAAAATTCATATTTTTTGATTAATATAAAAATATCTTTTTAATTGTTAATATGTTTATAGGGTCAAGTGCTTGCCAATTTAACTGCTATGAATTCCGATTATTTTTGCAAAAATGTTATGGGAAGATCGTCCAAGGTTGGTTTTTTCATTGGGTTTTTTTGTACGTATGCTAACGTAATTGTTTATGTAGGAGTTGCACATTTTTTATTATTATACATTTTGGTTATACTAGATTAAGGATCAATGGAGCTGAGTAAATTTGGAGCTAAAATCTGACCCCCACCCCTCCCCCTCGGGAAAATTTTAGGTACCTTTTTTATTCTAAATTTTCTTCCAAAAACGTGAATTTTCATCACATATTCATGCTTTTACACCCTTTTTATACATGAATATGGCTTTTTATTCAATAAAATGTAGTATTATCTTATAAAAGAACAATTATTAAAGTTATTATGGTTTAAAACTGTTTTGCTTTGGACACCGGACCCCACCTGACCCCCTCTAGATTTCAAAATTTCGCACCCCGGGTCGCGCCCCCCCCCTAAAAACCGCGGGGGGTCCGGACCCCCCTGGGACCCCCCTCCTAGAATTCAAAATTCGATTTACCCCGGGTAACCACCCCCCCCCTAGCTTCCCCGACCGTGCTCACCTATGCCCCCCACTCAGAAGTGGAGGGACAAAAGGTTACCCCCCCCCCCCAATTTTGGAAAAATGAAGAAAAAATGTCTTTAAAATGATTTCTAACTGCTTCAAAACTTAAGTTTTGAGGTCCATGGATGGTTTACACAGTAAAAAGCTCAAAGTACAATAAAAAGGGCTTTTTGACCTAAAATTTGCTTTTTTTACCTATTTTTTCCTTAAAATCAAAAAACGATATGGGTTAAATGCACTCTGGAAAAAATACGATATGGGTATTATGTTTTGCGTTTCTCGGATTTTACTTCCCCCCCCCCCTAAACTTAGGGTTTAACCCCCCACTCCGGACCAACCAACTTGCCTATTTATGATTGAGGGGGTGTTGAATTTTTAAATCATTTTATCATAAAAAATTGAGCAATAATTTTCAATATTTACTTAACAACTTTACTCGTTTGGTTTATTCTTAGATTGGACAAATTCCAATTGATAAACTCAATCTCTGGGGTGGCAGTGTTTCATTGGGTCATCCTTTCGGGGCTACTGGAGTGCGTCTAGTAGCACATGCGGCTAACAGGTATTATTAAGTACCACATTAAAGTTTTTGATAAATTTTGTCGGGTAGATCTTTAAATGCGCGGGACATTTTTGCAGCAATTATTATATTAATTTTTCTCGTAATTATTATGTTGTTTTTTTTTCAGTTTTAGTCTACTTGCACTCAACCTCATAAATTTATAAAAAACAATACTATACAATCGATAATAGATCATTATAATCCTTGATAAGATATCTTTTGAATCTTGCTTCTCTTTTATTGCAAAACTATTAAACGTAGCCACTGCGGTAGGAAGCATACATGGGCACAGGGGGGAAGGTTACCCCCACAGGTGGTCAAAGGGTTATACCCCCCAAAAAATCGTGATTATAGTCGACACCTCGCCCCCCTAAAATTTGTGGGTACCCCGAACACCCCCTCCTGAAATTTGGGGGGTCCACCCATCAGTACTAAAAGCGCTAAAAATGAGGTATTTAAGGTATACCCCCAAAAAAAAAATTGGGACACCCTCCCCCTCCCCCCCCAAATTGGGGGGAGTCGGGTGTACCCTCCCCCAAAAAAATTCAGGAGGCTCCCACCTATGATTACCCCTCCAATTCTAAGGTTGAAGCCTCTCCCCCACTCAGAAGTGGGGGAGGAGAAAAGGTTAACCCCCAATTTTGGTAAAATGAAGGGAAAAATGTCTTTGAAAATGACTTTTAACTGCCTCCAAACTTAAGTTTTGAGGTCAAAATAATTTTTGAAGCAATAAAAAGCTTAAAAATGCAATAAAAGGGCTTTTTGACCTAAAATTGGCGTTTTTTACCTATTTTTATTTCAAAAACGAAACACGATAGGGTAAAATGCGTTTCTCGGATTTTAACCGCCTTCCTAATTTGGGGTTTAACCTTCCCCCTCCCCCACTCCGGACCAACTTGCCCATGTATGGTAGAAAAATCCTTCTTTTATTTTTGTAACTTTAAATTTCGTTTTTATATTTTTAACCAAGAAGGGTAACTGAATTAAAATCGGCCCGGCGTTAATTTCGGCCACCGGCTGTTATTTTTGCCATGCGTAAAATTATAAAATAAACTGTGTATGACTGGATAAATCGTCATGTTATGTACCTATCCATATGCAGTTCATTTCAAAACTATGCGCTTAGCAAAAATACCAGACGGTGGCCGAAATTAGACTAGCCGAATTTTAGTGAGTTGCCCTATAACTTTTATTTAGATTAAAAGATGAAGACGGTAAATACGCATTAATCGCGGCTTGTGCAGCCGGTGGGCACGGTCACGCCATGATTGTGGAACGATATCCGTAAATATCTACATTCTCTACGAATTTTAATCTAGACTTTGGTTAACGTAATTTATTAGCGTTGAGCATTGTAACAGTTTATTATTCATCGTTTTTAAAATATAAAAAAAAACTTTGTAGAAATTGTGATTTTTTTTAATTTATGAAGAATATTAGCGTATGGAAACTATAATGAAACTTCCACTAAAGATTTAATGACATTAAATTGCATAATTATTAGTGTTATAATGCGTTATTATTATTATTTGTATACGGTTTGTTTGTTAAACTGGGATGTAATTAAATAATGATGTGATGTGAACATTTTATTAGTTGTTGACTTATTTTAAGCTCGAGTTTATTAAGGAAAAAATTATTAGTAAGAGAAGATTCTTACGGAATTATAAAATTTATTTTTAATATGAGATTACTTACTGGCCTCTTTATGACTACAAAAAAAATTTTTACCACTCAAATTTTAATGGATGGTTTATGCTTAATGTTCGCTCCTCTATATAACAATTCAAATTTAAAACAATTGTTTTTTGTTGTTGTTTTACTAAAATTAAGTTTAAAGTTTGCGGTATCGGCTTTTTCGTATATAAGACCCAATTCCATTTTCCCATTTCAGTAACTAAGATGTTATTTTCGCGTCTGATTTCCAGAGCTCCGATCCAAAACTCAGAACATCGCTTAGAGCTTCGGGAAACATTAACAAGATTGTTTGTTAAACACCTTCAAAAAGTCAACCAATACGTTTCAAAATTAAGAAACCAACCAATACGCATCACTTTTAACTAATAAAAAAAATCATGAAAACAAAAGAAATGTATACATTGTTTCCTTAAAGTATAGATCTTAAAAAAGATTTTTAAAGATCTATGGTATACCTATGCGGATTTTTAATTTTTTCGGTACCAGGAAATCTAAGCCACCCACTATTTTTCTCTTTTTTTCTGTTGAGCCCCACTCAGTTAATTTTAAAAAATTTAAAGTTTCTTTTAAAAAATCGATGTCCTTTTGTGATTTTAAAATTGGTTAGAGTGGACATTTTTATACTATATAATTTGTGTCGTATGTTTATAACTAAGTTACATAAAAACTTACGGCATGTTGCGCTCAATGTAATAAAGTAATTTTTTGTGGTAATGTAATATTATAGTGATTATGTTTGTGATGCTTAGGCTCCAAACAAAACAAATAAAATATTTTATTGAGAGCTTAATATTATACATTGGAGGTTGTTTAAATTCATTTACTAAACTATTTACAACAAAAGCTCTTTTATGCTGGTGTTGTAAAAAATTACTTTTACATTTACTTAAACTAATAAAAGTAACTGACTTTGGATTACTTTTGCTTTTACTTTTACTCGACTTTTAAGTTTCACTAACTTTTACTCTTACTCGAATTTTTTTCTGCAAATACTTAAATTAATTTAAGTAAAATTTAAGTAATTTCAACAAATAAATTCCCTCTGTGCTTGTTGAAATTAATTGGTAGAAAAAAACTTATTTTAACATGCCAACACGCTAAAAGCCATTTATTTAGACCAAACAACTTTTTAAAATAAAATTGATACGTAAAATTAGCAAAAAAACATTGAAACAGAGCTTTGGATCTTCAAAAACCGGTACTTTGCTCCATTTCAAAATTACTTTTATTATACTTTTACTTAAAAAAATAGGCCTACTTTTACCTTTACTTAAATTAAAAAATCTTAAATTACTTTTACTCTTACTTTACTTAAATTAAAATTTTTCAAATTCCTTATACTTTTACTTAAAATAATCGAAAACCAATACTTTTTACAACACTGTTTTATGCATTCTGAAAGCGACATTAACCCGTTGCCTTTTCCCCAAATACAACCGTAATACCTTAGTGTTAACAAGTTAAAACTTCGTTTTGCGGTGGTGGTATTTTCGTTTAGGTTTAATCATTTTCGTATTACCACAAGTTAAGACTGGCGTTCTGTAATAATTTGTTATTTTGGAGACCCTCATTCCAAGCTGTCAGATCGATTGGTTTAGATTTCTTTCAAATTAATATATGTGATATTTCAGATGTTGTGAATGACAATAAGAGCATTTTTAGCTCAATTTGATCAACCCGTGTATCTGTGATACCCCCTTGAAATGATGGACTTTTTTTGGACCCCCGACTTTTTTGACAATTTTTTTGGAAAAAAATTGATTTTTTCGAATGATAATAAAAAACTACGGTAATTTATTTTGTGGTTGAATTTAGTTCTTACTTATGTAAAATAGTTTGAATTTTTAAAAAAATCAACGTTATTTTGCTAAACTTTTAATTTTTGAACATGAAATTTTACAATTTTTCAAAAAAAAAAATTGAAATTTTTTTGGTTTTGAAAATCAACTAGATTACC
The DNA here is from genome assembly GCA_030248175.1 of Microlaimidae sp. YZB2_3. NCBI lineage: Eukaryota > Metazoa > Nematoda > Chromadorea > Desmodorida > Microlaimidae > Microlaimidae sp. YZB2_3. The sequence goes on along the minus strand of JASAMX010034956.1, from coordinate 20,684 downwards.
ATTTTCAAAATATTTAGACCGCGCTGTCCCTTTGTTATTATTTAATCCGTATTTAGTCCTTTTAACTGTAAAAAACTAAAGAAAAAAGTACCCTTTTTTGAGAACCAATCATTTAAATGCCTAAAATTTTAGAAGCGAAAATAAACCATTGCAAAATTGGGATAATTTAGTCATGGATTTCAAACCAAATATTCTGTTAATAATGCTAAAGTTATTTATTTATAAGTAAAAATAGACAAACCTTTCAAAAATGAACTTTATTTTCAAAAATTTTTAATTTTTACAACCAAAATTTTGCAATTTTGCAAAAAAACATAAATTTTAAAAATCTTTATTTTTTCTAAACTTAACCGATTAACGATTTAGAAACATGAAACCAAACTTATATTTTTACATTATTGAGCTGTCATACAGTCCATTTAACCATAATAAAATTATGAAAATAAAATTACACTTTTTGTATATCAACCATTTGAATGACTAAAATTTTTGGAGCTAATATATAAAATTGCGCAATTGTAAGAATTTAGTGATGCATTTCAAAACAAATATTCTGTTAATAATGCTGAAAATAGCTATTTTTAAATTAAAAAAAAATAAACTTTTCAAAAATCTACTTAATTTTTAAAAATTTTTAAGTTTTATAACCAAAATTTTACAATTTTCCAAAAAACGTAAATTTTAAAAATCTTTTTTTTTCCAAATTGAACCAGTTTACCAATTTAGAAACATGAACCAAACTCATATTTTGACATTATTTAGCTGTCTTACAGTCTATTTTACCATTATAAAATTACCCTTTTTTGTATATCAATCATTTGAATAACGAAAATTTTAGGAGCTAATATATAAAATTGTGCAATTGTGATAATTTAGTGATCATTGCAAGCCAAAAATTCTGTATATAATGCTGAAAATAGCTATTTTTAAAATTAAAAAAACTTTTCCAAAAATCAACTTAATTTTTAAAAATTTTTAAGTTTTACAACTAACATTTTACAATTTTCCAAAAAACGTATATTTTAAAAATCTTTATTTTTTTTCTAAACTACACGAGTTTATCGATTTAAAAACATGAAACAAAACTTATATTTTTACATTATTTATCTGTCATACAGTCAATTTAACTTTAATTTAATAAAATTATTAAAATAAAATTACTCTTTTTTGTATGTTAACCATTTAAATGACTAAAATTTTATTCTCTGTTTTTTGTGACAAAAAATTGTGACAAAAAAATTTTCGTTTGAGCTCCTATAACTTTTGAACGCTCTGCGATCAATATGCAAATATCTCAGGTTCAGGTCCTTAAACTTTTGGCTACCTCCTTAAAAAAATTTTTTTTCAAAAAATTTGGAGGGTTAGCACTAAAACCCCCCAAATTGAAGGGCAATTTTTTTCAGCCAAATTTCCAACTTTTTACCATAATTAATCGTTACGTCTAAAATTTTTTGTGCAGATTGCCCATGTTTTTTTGAGCTCAAAAATATATAATCTGTTAGGGGTAAGCTACCTGAGTCGGGTACCCCGAGGGGTTAAAGGGGGTCAATTTTACCATTTTTGCAAAAATCCTTTGTACGGGGGCAGCAAGTGCACTTTTTGGCATAATCCATGCTCAAAAACTGTTTCAGCCAGAGGTTTGAGACCCGCGGGATTTATGCGGAATTTTATGCTCTAACTTTTGGTGACAGTCCCAAAAATGGTTTTATGCCCTAAGGCACTGCAATGAGTGACCCCCAAAATTGTCAACTTTTGACAGAGCCCTTCTATATAGGCGAGTAATATATCATTTTAAAGCTCTCGGCGTGCGGACTTTAAAAATATTTAAAAAATTGCTTTAAATTTTCCGGTAACCAAAATAAAGACCCCTTTGTACCAACCAAAATTAGTGAGGGGTGATTAATTTATTTTTATTATTTATAAGCAGTGTTTATATTTGTTTAAAAGCTCTATGCGCGCTAAATACAAAAGTAGTAATTTAGCCTAACATTTTTTATGGTTAGCCGTGTTTATACTCATATAGAAGCTTTCGACACACTGTCTTCAAAAATATATGGTTATTGAATTGTTTTCAGTGGTGATTCTTAAAGGTGATTTTATTATAATACCATCATGTTTGTACTCACATGAAGGCTCTCAACATGTTGATGTTAAAAATATTATTTTAACTCAAATCAACCAATGGTGTGGTTACCATTTTTACAATTCACAATGTACCCCCAAAAATTTTTAGGGGGTACATTGTGTGTTGTAAAAATGGCAACCATTGGTTGATTTGAGTTAAAAATAATATTTTTGAATTGATTTATTCATTTTGGAATTGAACTGAATTGGATATCAATTTTGGAATAGAATTGATCTATTCATTTTGTTACTGGTTGGATTAGAACGAAATATAAAACAAGCCTTTGGTGCCCAAAGCTTTCATTTCATTCTGTGAAGTTTTTAAAATTCGTTCACTATTAATGAATTCAATGTTTTTGGGATAGAATTCCTCTCCTTCATTAATCGACGGACTTCGAAAAAACTTCGCAGAAAAAAAAAACACCAGTAACCAAATAAAGAAACTATATTTCCGGAAGAAAAGTCGGAGAGTGTGTGGATATTTTTTAAAGGTGCAATCCTCGTAATGTGGTTAAGAACCCAACCGATTTTATTGTTTGTCTAATTTGCAGTGGTGACAAAAACACACCACCCCATGCTTTGTGTCATCCTAAATTGTTTGAGAACCCAACACATTGTTATTTTTTACCAACTTTGGTGTAATGACTTAAAACACAACCCCTGTTTTACGCGAGTTTTTAAGTTTGATAGGATTTAATCGCCTAAAACGTACGTTATTTTTTTTTCTGGGATCGAGGCATCCGCGGATTTTAAGTACATCCTTACCCTTTATTATTATTAGCCGTGTAAAACTTATCACCTGCAGCTATTTTCTGACGATACAAGCAACTAAGGATTCTGTTTTTACTAGTGATATTGCCCGGAGGTCCGGGGCGGAGGTCCGTTTTTCGAAGCTCCAAAGCAATACGCGGAGCTCCGCCCTATTTTTGTGCTAAATTCTTGAATAGTCAAAAAAAGCTATGCCAGAAATTATTTAGTTAACATTTTTTTCCAACACTTATTAAAACAATAAAAACTAACCCTAAAAGTGCTAATAAAATAAATTCAAATAGGTTTTAAGTTTAAATAAGCTTAAAATCGCTCATACTAGGGGCGAAGCTCCGGAGCTCCAACCATTTAAAGCGAAGGGAGTTCTCGATCTCCGCTCAATGATAGTTTCACGCTTTTTTATGTTTGAATTATGTTTGTTAAATTATTCTAATTGCAATTTTGAGACTTTTATTGTTTTTAGTAAGTTTGAAACAAAAATTTAATTCGCAAATCGCAAACATTTCGAGCAAAGAATCCTATCCATGGCATTACTGCTTAATTATTTATGAAATTAGTACAAAATTTTGGCGGAGCTCCAGAACTTACTCCAGGAAACATCTATTATTTATGCGTATGTTCCCAAACCTGCGTCCCGGGTTTAGTTGTTTTGGATACGAAATAAAGACATAATAGGCTGGACTGAAGTGGACTGGGATCACAACTTACCGGTCTGTATAAAACGGTCCCTGTCCGAAGTTGAGTGGATCCGAATACCGCCGTTAGTTTTTTATGTGATTTATGAATTTTGTTCATTTTGGTTTTATCATTATCAAGTTTTATTTAATTGTGTCCTTAAGAATTGCCTGAAGTAGCATCTACTTGCGAAGCGGTTTAAATTCACTTCTCATCCTCACTACTTTGTAATACCTTCTTCCAAAAAGTTTTTGGCTTCCACAGTAAATCGTATCCAAGCACCAAATTATAAATTAGCTTAATATTTAAAACCATAAAAAATTAAAGAATTTATATTGTTAGAGTGGTATTTTGTTGTTTGTTTTAAGACTATCACAGTCTAGTTTAAGTTCAAACCTATTATTATTATTTAAAATTTTGACAAGCTAATAATTTAACATTAATTTTGAAATTTTAAACAATGTGTTCGTTGGTTTTTAAACATAATTAAAAGATTTTTAGTTAATACCCATTCTATGCCAACTGAAACCTCTTTGTTAAACAAATTCAAACAAACAAACACAAAACAGGAGCAGATGGGTGTATTTTGCAAATCCGGATTTTCTCCCCAAGAAAAGCAAATTATCTATTCCTAATCACGGTAAACGGCTTATACTTACACGCTTATTAATGCTTTTGCTTTTTCTCCAAAGGAACCAAAATGGAAATTATAGGATATTTAGGAAACATGTGAAACAGAAAAGCACGGACCTCTGCTCTAAAATCTGAACACTCCATTAATCCCATAACTATCGGACGAAACCTAAGTAGAGAAACATTGTCTGGAACTAAACGGACATATTGCATCACTATTATAGTTCAACTATGGTGTCATTCTAAAAGTCATTCTTCGTTTTTAACTGTATATTATTAACAATTTTTGTCACATCATAAAATGTAAGTCTCAATCAAATGTCTCAACTCGATCAAATCAACTACAAAACCATCAAGTATCACCATCGGCTAAAATAAACTCAAAAGAGCGACAAGAAGTTGACTAAAAAAAGCCTTTTTTATTATAAAACCCAATGAAGAACTTTATTTATAATCATGACAATATGTTGTATCTTGGTTTTTGCTTTTCCTAAAAGTATTTCTATTTTAGTTTCGTTTAGAAAATATTTTTCACTTTTTTTATTTTTTATTGTTTCAAATAATTATCAAAATTAAAAAAAACTAAATTACAAATAAGCATAAATAATTAAAAAAATAAAGTAATTGACTAAAAATCAGATAATATTTTAGCACAAATCAAGAGGTTTTGTTATACTTTATATTTGATTCATTCCAAATAAATCGAGACTTCTTTGGAATTCTCCAAAATTATAAAAATGCAGGAAAGCCTAAAAAACTTATTTCTTTTCTACCAAAAAATAAGCTTCTTTTTATTGAAATCAAACCAATCAGCTCCCAAAGCAAAATGGCTAATCGCCTTTTTTTGCTGTCACTTGTTTTCTTGTGTTGGTAGTTAATTGTGTGTGACCCGAGACTTAGTCTCCTCTCGATCTGACGCAACCATCAAAGCGTAATAAGCTTCATTTAGCTGTAATCCTTTAGTGAAGCGCGACGCTAATGGAAGGGATAAATTGGATTGTTTTGTAGTACACAAATGAATTGTGACTGTTTGCAATTTGCATAAATACATGTCTTGCATTAATATTTTTTTAATATATTTTTGACATTTTCAAAATTGAACGACAGTTTCCAAAATTAAAATTTAATCATATTGTAAATAAAGTATATATTTTTATTACCAGGGTATTTTTTTGGCGTTACAAACTCCGAAAAATATTTTATTAACACGTAAAAACAATTTCAGATGTACAAAATGTTTTAAAAGCCTGTTTTTTTATTTGAATCTTAATATAAGTTTGGTGAAACTTTTGCAATAAGCGGTGTAAAATTTCAAAATTTTTAGACAAACAGGTAAAAAAGCAACTACTACAACATTATATTAAAATTTAATAAAATAATGAAATTTTTACAAGAAGATTCAATAATTCATTGTAATATAAAAATGTAATAAATTAGGCATTCTTTAAAAACAAACATAAAATTAAAGTAAACATATATTATAATAAAGTTCAACTTGATTGTAAGGTTTTGCTTAGGGAAACTTAGTTTTACAGCTCATGGTTTTAGTTTGTTCATGAGTTTTAGCACAATAATTTCAAAATTTTATAAGTTTTATTATGATAACGCATGATCACATTCACTTTATTCATGTGTTTTTAAAACTGTCATATACGTTATAGGCTATTATAACGATTATAATACTACTATAGAAATACGTTTAAAAATTATATATATTATTATAACAATAATATACTAATTTTATAATATCTATCATCACTGGCAACGATATATTGTAACGCAAGATACGCCATTATTGTACAAAGTGCCATACTTTCCATACCGCAAAGATTTATTTAAAAAAGAAGTGAAAAGAGAAGAAGCTTACTTTAATAACCCGCAAGTATGCATATAAAAATGGTCACTGTAACTGTACTCTATTATTTAATCGATTAGTTAATAAAACAAACAATTAAACACTGCTCTACTTTTTATGTTATGCTAATGCTGTGCGTTTCTGAATTTTTATGTCAAATATACACTATATTTAAAAGCGCGCATTCTTCGTTGTTAAATTTTCAACATTTTATGGATTTTATTTACTCGCTTGATTGGTGTAAATATGCTGAAGCTAGTTTGGCGTTAACTCCATAATTTTATAGTTTAGATAAAACACTCACACCGAGAGTGTACAGAGACGTGTATTTTTTTATTTTTAATCCTTGTAACTAACCCTTGAAAACGCTGGATTGTAAATCCGGCTGAATTTCGAGCCTCAACTCCTCGTCTGCTTATGGAGATAAACAAAGGTAAACACGCGGGGTCCTGCGTTTAATTGGGGATCCGGGGCTTTTAATGCGCTCTCTGGCGGTTTTCCGAGGACTCCTTGCGCCTTCCGCCGAAGTGCGGGAACGGATTTCTAGGAATATATGTAAGAAATCTGAGATATAATTAGTGAAAATATTAATTTGACCAATATAAATCCCTTAACTGACAACGTGCCGCCTTTTGTTTCCTCCCCGACTCTGATTACCCGAATAGTGGAAACATTGACAAATAAAGAAATCCAACGCGCCTCACATTCAACATGTCATTAAAACAGAGGCGGAACACCCGAACCCCGCAAAACCTACTTTTAGTCATACTGTAATGATTTCAAATGATTGCCGAAACACATATTTATTTGGTTATTCTGTGTCACCAAGTGTATATTAATAAGTTTACATGCTGTGGATTTCGCTATTATATATTAATTAGCTTGCACCAAAATTTTAAAATTTAACAGGAATCCCATTTAACCTCAGATATTACATGTCGCAAAAATTATTCTTCACTATTTTTTTATTGACAAGACGTTTTCATACCGCAGTATTTGACGTTAATGCTTTTGTTGAATTAAACTATTGGTTGCTTGATTTTAAGTTTAAACTGATAATTGTCATTATCAGTATGATAATTAGCATTTAGAAAACATAATCTCGGATTTCTTTATCAAAGGTTTTTAATTTTTGCTTCAAAAACTAAAATTCTATTCACATGCACATTGTTATTTTCATTTAAGGTGTGCAATAGTGTTATCATTTTCGTTTTTTAGCACAAAAATTTTTACAGACTGAGTTTATAAGTAAAGTCGTCTTGTCAGTTTTTTTAACAAATTTGAAAAGTTAATAAATAACAAAATATTGTATAAATATTTTGTCATTTTTTATCATTTTATTGTTGGGATTTTGTTTTGGCAAAAAAAGTCATTAGAACTTGTTTTTCCCAACAACTGCAGGAAAACCAGTCTTGTCTTGTGTAGTAGCTTATTATATAAAAAACGAAAGTCATAAAGATTAAAAAACAAAATGACAATTTGAAAAAAATGTTAACCACTTAAATTTAAAATCATGATTTATGAATTGAATAAATTATTGAATTATTATTGAATAAAGTTATGAATTTATAAACAAAAAGTAATGCCTTTGAGTTAATTATTTATCACAAAATTTTTATTTTATGCAGTTAGCGATTCAGCGTTTATCACCCAGTTGTATCTCTTGTTGATAGCTGAAATACCCCCTTTTCCAAATAAACTAAAAATATTTACAAGTCCCACCTGTGCAAAGTCCTCTAAGCATTAAATATCTAATTTATTTTAATCAGAACTGGAACGGGTGGTTTGTAAACTAAACAATGCAGGGGTTTGGTTTTGAAGAGAAAGTGTGTAAAGTTTAGAGTATTGTTTGTGGAATAAGTTTATGGTATGGATAGAAACACTTGTCATTTGGAACAGCACACAGCAGCTGTTTAACCCCATTTCAAAAAACACTAAATAAACGAGAAACAAAAACGTCCGGGTGCTGGACAGCCCTTTTCGTGTTTTTTTATTTAAATCCTGATTTTATAATTTTTGTAATAATAGTTTTTTTATGTAGTTTGAAATATTAAGTTAGATGATATTAAATAAACTAAATTTCATGTTTTTACACGTTTTTTTTTTCAAAATTAAAACTACTCAGGGGTTTGTCTGTTCACTGAACTAGTTTTTAAGCACAGAGCAGATAGCCAAACAAAATTTTAGTATAAGCATTAAATAATTTCGAATGATTTTTTTAAAGATACGGATTTTTTATATTTTACGAACAATGCAAAAAATAACATAGCATTAACACCCATGTGTTATTATTATTTTTTTTTTGTTGACAAAAGTGAGACCAAGACCAAGTACAAAGACGGTTGTTCACTATTTCTTGCTTTTCTAAAAATTCATATTTAGACCGAAACCTATGACGAAACCCATGACTTGTCTGTAAAATGTTTTATAAGCGAATGCGCGTTTTATATTCAAAACATTAAGAGTATTATTCTTTCCATTGTCAGCAGTATTCAATTTTATTATTTTTTAACAATTACATGAAAAGAATGTTATAAATTATGTTTCAATTTTTTGATCAGAAGGTAGCTAATGAGTTTCGGGTTTTATTTGTTATATAATATATGTTTCAAAATTGTATTTTTTATTTTGAATAAAACCAAGTTAATGAAATAGATTACAAGAAACTTTTTATTAATTTTTAAACCGTAAACTAATTTAATCAACCCTCTATTACCAGCAAAAAAAAAGAAAGCTTAGCATTAATGCGTCCCCCATAAACCGTTGTGGAAACTTTGTGGATCAACGAAAGGATAATAGATTAGGAGCAGTGACAGAATTTGAGGAACACCGAAGACTTTATCAGGGGCATTTGTTAGGGTACTCCACATTCTATATACACAAACCTCCACTTGTTCTACTCATGACGCCATAAATCCATCAGCCACACTTTTAGGAATTGTTTTATTACGATTGCAAATCGAACTACGACTTATATTTTCAGTTTTGAACGTATGAACTTAAACGATTATAAAGAATATTTTTAAAATGTATTTATAGTCATTAAAAAGTCAAAATCAAAAAAAGGGTATGATAAGCACTATCACTTAAAATTTACGCGACCAATACAAGACAGTTGATGTCAGTTGAATGGGACTTTTGTGTAGTAGTCGCAGACCCTACGCAGAAATATTATAACTACTGAATTTACTAAAAACTGTATTTTGTCAGTGTTGCACAGGTTTTAAATTTTATTATTTTGTCCTTGACCAGAAAAGCAAATTTCAAACAAAAATCACTTGTATAAAAAAGTAATTGGAATTTAACACATACTGTGTCAATTATTTGTTCCTGTAATTTCTAGATTGGAGTCCTCTTCACATCTGTCTATTAAAATATTCTTTTTAATTTTTATCGTATTTCTACAGGTACGGGGTCTTTAGAGCCATAAGCAGGGAATATGGAGCCATCGGAAATTTTTGGGAACTTGAAGCCACGAGCAATGGGAGCTTGGAGCCTTTAAGAAAAAAATGGTTTGGGTCAGATTAAGGCTTCGCTTAGGCCAGATCGTTTTAACAATTTTTATTTTTGGCTCCAAGTTTCCAACTTATGGCTCCAAGTTCCTTACATACGGCCCCAAGTTCCCTATTTTTGGCTCCAAGTTCCAGCTATAAGTTCTCAAGGCTCCATCAACCCTAAATCTTTCTATAATTGAAAAAATACAAAAAAATGTTCTAATGTCGAGCTGAAATGTAAAAGGTTTTTGTGCAAAATAGTTGACTTCAAAAGCAATTGACAAAATAAAATCTGTTCAAAAATAATTTAAGACCAGAAAGTATTTTCAGGTGAGCATATTTTGTTAACGGTGCGGTTTATCTAGACAATAATATATCATGGCATAGCTAACATTAGACTCCACACACTAATAAAACTTTGTGTATAAATCAATGGAATTGTAAATGCGATATGCTCACCAGAAAATTTTTCAGTCTCGATCGAAAAAATTCAAAGTACAGCTGTCCCATTCTCACTTTAAAAATCCAAACGAGGAAAGACTAATTCCAAATGCAAGATTAACGCCACTAAGATTTGCATATTTGACTAAAAAACTTTGTAAAATATTGTTAATATGATGTAATTTTAGGTAGGTAGTAGTAAGCTCGAAAACTGCTTCTTCAATCAATTTAATCAGTGTAAAAGGTTTGCCCTATTTTACTAATTTTATGAATTATCGAAAATGCAAGTTTATAATTTAGAAGATGATTTTGCCAAGCTAATTTTTTTAAAACTTATTAAAAACAATATTTCGAGCGTAAGTAAGGTTTGAATCGTTCATACTGGTGCAGAGCTCAAAACTCACTTACCGCTTTGAACGTCGAGAGCCCTGGAGAATGATATTGAAGGGTAGGAAGATCACTGGTTGAAATTGTAACAATCGATTTTCACAATAAACGGCTGTATTTTGCCAAGATTTATTGATTTTTTAACGAACTTCTCTGGCAATACTCACTTTTTCACAAAATAGGGTATATTTTCTAACCCATAACATTATTGTTATGTTGTTTCCGGTGAATGGAATAGATTGTGTGAGGCTGAACTGAGCTGTGGCTCAGTGGCAGAACGTATGTCTTGCATACTAAAGGTCATTAGATAGAGTCCCGGCTGAGACACGCCACATCGAGGTAATATTAATTGTTTGTTGATATTGTTACGTCTATCTGTATATAGTATTTGGTTGCGCAATTAATGCCGAATAACATCGATTTTGCTTATCCTGCGTTATATCCTACTTTATAAAAAAATAAACAAGCTTTAAAAACTTATAATATTTTCCCCTGATAGCCAATGAATTCCAACGATATAATGTCAGCGCCACCTTTAATTTGGTGCAAAAAACCAACGAAAACTCCCGATTCAACTGGGTTGATGGCGTGGTTGTGCGGGGTTCCGAATGGTGTGATTTATTGTGTTTGGGTTGACGTCTACACGGTGCGGCGGTCGTCATCGCCGTAAGCTGCGCTAATCTCTCAACTGGCAACTGGGTAGAATTTTTTAAACAGAGATCTTCTTGCGGAGTTGCTCTCGGATTTTCAGATATCAACAAACAGAAAACAAATGGCGGAAGAGTTTGGGACCCACTTATCCCCCAGGAATCCCCGCGCTGGTGCGTTTTTTATCGAATAAACACACAATGTAATCCCCGCTAAGGAATGGGACCTATCGTGTTTTTTTCTCGGCTCAACAACTAAAAACTAATAACCGAAACGCTTTTTAACCTAAGCCTTTTCTAATCTTCCAAATGGCAAAAAATCCGAAGATTTTCTAAACAAAGAATATCTTCGCTTATTTTTAGTTGTTTAGGGGATCGGCAAACAGGAAAACTCACAGATTAACTAGGATTACCCTTGCGAATGTTTTCAAAAACTTTGACCTTTTTTCACTCGTGATTTTAGAGTTAAAAATTGGAACATTCTTGTTGCATTTTATTTAACCCTAAAAGTGTAAGAGCAAGTATTGTACACATGCACCATTTTTTTACAGCTTAAAAGTCAATATTGCGTGTCCAGTTTTCTCTCGGGCTAAAAACTTACCTAAATTATTTTCGATCTTTAGTTATATAAGTTGCTTTGAAAAGTAAAAAAAAATTTAAAACCCTTAAAAACCCACCTATATTATTTTAGTCATTGAAAACATAATTAAAACCTTCTGACCATTTGTGAACTTAACTTACAAAAGGCTAACATCGGCTTTAATTTTTTGCATTTAACTTAATTTTCAATTTTTTGCGAGCGGTTACTATACTTCTTGCGTAGCCATATGTTATTTGGAACCCTCACCTTTAGCGAGATGTATCAGTTTTAGAAAAAAAAAAACAACAACGACAACATTAATTCAAGCAGGTGCAACTAAAAAAAGGTTTCTTATGATGAAAAATTAAAATTTTTGGTTAGCAAACACCTCAAGCGGGATTCATAAATGCGGATTTTGCTGATTTTTACAAATTATTAACAGCTCTACAAATATTAAACTAAGTTTTTTTTACTTTAGTCAAAAACCATACTATAGGTCACAAAATGTAATCTAAACGTTTCAAAAAGAACAATAATCTAGAAATTTTTTTTTCGTGAAAGTTGGATTCTAAACCCAAAGGCTGTCTGGAAGCGCTAAATCTGACAAACCAGGGTTTTTGATAAAATCCGTAAAACAAATATTAATTTGAAATAATGATCCTTTTTTTTAATAAGTCGATTTGTAATTTGTTTTTGTAATAATGTTTATTTTATTTTTTCATTTACAACAATTATTATAAAAATTAATGCAATAATCAAGAATGAGATGCGGTTATTTGTTTAAAAATATGCTAAATTAAAAATAATCAACATAAGTTTAAATAAAAATTCAACAAACAAAGCTTAATTCATTTTTAACGCGATTTTGTCAATTTCAGTAATGTTTTAGCCATTCCAAATTATTATAAATTGACTGCTTGGCAGTTCTAAAAAATCAGAAGTTGCTTATTTTGGACCGAAATTCAGTCAAATTTAGAGATTTAAAGTATTATCAGAAAATTAAGGCGGTTTGGAACACGCTAAATTATTTTAAAATAAAGTTTTTAAAGGTTTTTGGAAAAACTCTTTCGTTTTTTATATGTCGTTACCTCATGGCATTTCGGTTTAAGCAATTTTTTTATCAAAAAAAAAACAAGTCCCATCTCGACTGTGAATATAAAAAACATATCTCCAAGCGTATTAATGTTAAAAATTTTAAAATATTAGATTTTGTTCACACGAAGACCAAAGCATAGAAAAAATCCAATTTAACGTTCTTTTAACTCTCAACTAGGGTTTTGAACAAAAATATTACGAAAAATACCGAAAGAAATTTCATGTCAACTATTATTTTTTGGGTTTAAGAAAATTTGTTGACAATGCGGTTTCCAAAGCAACCTTCACAGGGTCATCCGCAATAAAAAAATTGACAGTTTTCAAAAAGGCCAGACTTTAGGCTTAAAATCTAAAGAATCAAAAGCGTGATACAAAAGTATAGCAGTAAACAAATTTTTGACAAACAAAAACATAACACTTTCGGAAAATCTTAAAAAATTGCTTTCGAATTCGCACAATATTTTTGTCAATATTAAACACTGTTAGAGCCAGAAGATTTTTTACATTTGATAAGTAAAAATAATTTGTTTTTAAGTGGGCCAAGTTGTTCTCCTTGTATGCGGTGCAACAACGGTTTTATAGTAAATATGATTACTATCCAATTTAGCAATCTTTATAAAAGCTATATATTACTAGCCTTGAGAAATGCTCTAAGAATAGAGCAGGAAAAAGGGGCGATTTTTCCCCGGGCATATGTTTAGACAGAAAAGATGTGGACTAGTCTGAGATGGACATTATGTGGACTATCGGAGATTTTCATTTAGTTTGGGCAGATGCTCACTAAATCAAAATTTCTACCATATGCTAATGATTTGTTTATACATTGATCTAATCACACAGCACTGTTGCATTTTTTTTAGTTTGATGAAAAGTTAATTGAAAAAAATTATACTCACAGCAATCTTTGACAAGCGCGAAATCGCCACTTTTTCAATTTGAAGGTTATATTTGTATGTGTAAGAAACAACTATAAATTTGAAAAAGTGGCGATTTCGCGCTTGTCAAAAATTGGCTGGCGCGGCGCCGCGAGGCTAATTCGCCACGTGGCGCTCCCGCGCCACCCATGATTAGTATGTTTTAATTTATAATATCTAAATCGTTGTTTTCAAAAATTAATCACTCAACTATTTCTTTTCTTTTATTTGCAGATTAATTAATAATCAACGAATGTTTTAAAAAACCATGACATTTTTTACAGTGCCATTGATCCACCGTGCTGACCTTCGGGTAGCACCCAGACAGGGCCTACGGGCACACCCATAGGTGGGCAGCCTTACAAATTTCGGGGGGGTATTTCCGAATTCGGGACAATTCGCTCCGCCAATTCGCTCCAGGACAATTCGCTTCCGGGACAATTCGCTCTCGGACAATTCGCTCCCGGGACGATTCGCTCCCGGGAGTTTTTTATAAACGCAAATCTTATCAAACCAACTTCATTAGTGACGATTCGCTCCCGGGACAATTCGTTCCCGGAAATTTTTATAAACGCAAATCTTATCAAACCTACTTCATTAAGGACAATTAAGCCTCATTTAAGGTTCCAGAGTGAGTACCTAGCAGTAGTATCTGTTAAAAATCGAAACGTTGGTAATAAAGATTCTACACCTATTAATTTGCCTTCACAGCATGCCTCAAACAAACATTCATTTAAATTATTTTAAAAATGGTTATATATACCCTGATGGATAATAAAATAAAGTAATATATTTTGAGTTTAAGCGTACCTCTTTCCGAAAGCAACTAAAGAATTCATTTTTGATTGTAATTCAGATGGGTTTCCTCTAAAATTAAAAACGCTTTAAAAATAACAAAAAAGAAGTGCAATTGACACATACATTTCTTTTCTGTGACCAGCACCAGGGCTTGGATTTTCCAAAACTGACAAACAAAAGCTGGTGTTTTAAATAAAAGTATGTTGTTCACAAATTCTAGAATATGAAGTTTTAATTTAATCATAAAACTTTTGGTTAAATACAGGATACTTCGTGTTCTGGGGACACACTTATTCCTAAGTAAGTACTATTTCGATGAAGATAATAGTTTATAAACTATTGACTATAATTCAATTTTTTTAAACTTTAAAAAAAACTAATAATGCAACACTTGTTTAAAAGTTATTAGCCAAAAACACAAATAAACACACCGCTAAATAGCGTGCTGCCTTTTTAAAGTCTTCGAAACGACAGTAACCAAATAGTTCCAAGGATTTAAGTAAAATATTATACGTAACAAAAACTGTACCTTTTTCCAAAAGAAACTAAAGCATTTACTCTTGACTGAAATTCAGACGGACTTATTCTAAAATATAAATGCAATAAACGTAAATTAAAAAGTACAATTAAGGGTAACTGACTTAAATTCGGCCAGCCTCAAATTCGGCCACCGGCTTTTATTTCTACTATGTGTATAGTTATAAAATGAACTGGGTATGGCTAGATAGATCTTCATGTCATCTATCTACCATACGCAGTTCGTTTTTTGACTTTGCGCATAGCAAAAATAACAGCCGGTGGCCGAAATTAAAAGCTGGCCGAGTTTTAGTCAGTTTTCCTAAACTCAGACAAAAAGTAGAAGGTAGTAAAGTACAATAAAACGAATAGCAGCCGGTTAAAGTTGGCCATTTAAATAAAACAAAGTTTGATATTAAATTTTTTATAGATTTTTTTATTTTGTTTTGATTTGGACTTAAAATTTACTTAAATTCTTAATTTTCATTTGTTTTTTTGTCGGTGGTCAACTTTTGCGGTAACAAGCTTTTAGGTGTAATTTTTTTCGGAAACGCAGATAAAAAAGATTCTGCAGTTTAAAAAAATAAAGATTGAAGCCGCAGGATGATTCTCTTTTTTTTCAAAATATTGGATGATTTAAATTTTTACGATTTAAGCATAGACTTTTTATAAGAACTAAGAATTATTTAATTAAGAATTTTTTGAACAGAATGGTTTACAAAACCGACAAAAAAATCAAACTAGAATGGAAAATAACATAAATTCATTAATAAATTTTAAATAGAAGTACTTTTTTGTAGTACGTAAAAAACTTCCTATAAGTCAATTAATTATTTACAAGGCGCTGCATTCTTGAAAATGCGGTGCCGAGTCAAACACTTGTCTTCGATTTTGTGTATTTTTTGTGAAAACCTTACCCCTAATCCCCATATCATACGTAAAATTTTTCATTAAAATATTGCCAGTGGTTCAAGAGATATGATCTTTCAAAAGTGGCGTTTTAATTTAAAAATTGCTCAATCGGTATTAAAATTTAATTTACAAAATATGCACTTAAAGAAAGCGGCTATTTTCTAATTTAATTTGATACCTTGATTGTTAAGATTGGTGGAGTATTTGTCGAGATATTTCATTTCCCGTACAAAAAACCAGCGATTTTTTGCTAAAAATGCAAAGTGACGGCAATAAAGGTTGTGCAAACTTAATCAAATCACCGCCGTCGTTTGGTTTTTGTAGCAAAAAGGTTTTTTTTGTACGGGAAACGAAATATCTCGACAATTATTGCACCAATCTTAACAATCAAGATATAAAATCAAAGTAGAAAGTAGCCGCTTTCTTTGAGTGCATATTTTGTAATTTAAACTATAATACCTGTTGAGTAATCTTTCAAGTGCTGAGTTATCAAAAAACGCCATTTTTCCTAAACCACTAGAGATATTTTGATGAAAAAAATTTTGTGGACTATTGGGGGCAGTTCACGAAAAATAATCAAAATCGAAGACAAAAAGTTTGACTCGGTACCGCACTTTTACGTACCACAGTGTATAATTTTAGATTGTTTACTTAATCACTAATTTTTTTCTATTTTTAAATTAATGTTGTTTTTGAGTGTTTTTATTTAAATTGGTTATCAAATGGTTTTTGTTTAAAAACAAATGTATATACTGCGGAGTAAAAAAATAGTTGGTAATATTACTTCTTACTGTTGACTGAATTTGACAAAACTTGTAATCAAAAAAAACCTTTTAGCATAATTTGGTATTTTTTACATTTTTATAATCACTATTATGACGGTTAAACTATCATATTTAAACATAGAGCCTAGTGTATTGCGACTCATAAAACGTAACATAATACTTAAATAATTACAAGCTTGTGTATACCTTTTTAGCAATATAGAAGTTATTCCCGGTAAAAATAGTAAAATAATAATCCAATGCATTCGAATCTGGAACAAAAAGAATCATGAATTAAAAAAAGGCTTTCTCGTTTACTTAGATCATTAATTAAAATATAATAAATAGCTTTAAAATCTTTTATTTTACATAATAGATACGATTTTTGTCAGACAAATTTACTTATAGTTTATTGTTAATTTTTATGTGAAATATTGTTTATCAACATGGCGTGGCAAAGTGATAGCCGGTTTTCACCGCAGTCACAAGTGACTAAAGACGCGGGGAACGGTTGACATTTATCACTCAGGCATGAACAAGCAATTCAACATTTGTACATTCATTTGTATTAATGAGTTTTTTCCCGTTTTTCGGAGCTCCGTTCTAGTTTTTTTTACTAATTTTGTGAACAAGTAAAGAGTAATGCCAAAAAAAACTTTTGTAATTTTTTTTTTTTAAATTATTAAAAACTATTAAAATAGCCTTAAAAATGCTAATACAACAGTTTAAAACACAATTTTATTTAAATAAGCATGAAATCACTCATTTAAGGGTCAGAGCTTACTTAGAATGGCCAAAACTTCTGAACATTAAGCGTAGAAGCATCACTAAATTGTAGTGTAAACTAATTTTTCTTGAAGATCTCAAAAATAAAGAAATGAATAATAGAAAAAATCAATGGTGAATACTTTTAAAAGGGTATCTGATAAAACCAAAACAATTGTCCTAAAAGTGCGGTACCGAGTCAAACTTTTTGTTTTCGATTGTATTTATTTGTTGTGAAAACCTTACCCCGGACCCTAATAGCCCACAAAAGTTTTTTTATCAAAATATCTCTGGTGGTTCAGGAGATATGACGCTTCAAAAATGGCGTTTTTTGACAATTCTGTACTTAAAAAATTGCTCAATGTATTATAAAATTTAGAATACAAAATAGTAAAATATAAACTCAAAGAAAGCCGCTATTTTCTACTTTAATTTATTACCTTGATAGTTCAGATTGGTCCAGTATTTGTCGAGATATTGCGTTTTCGGTACAAAAAACCCGCAATTTCTTTGCTAAAAATACAAATTGACGGCAAAAAAAGGTTGGGCAAATTTAATCAAATCACTGCCGTCGTCTGGTTTTTTTAGCAAAAAATTCGCGGGTTTTTTGTACGGAAAACGCAATATCTCGACAAATACTGCACCAATTTTGACTATCAAACTATCAAATTAAAGTAAAAAATAACTGTTTTCTTTAAGTGCATATTTTGTAATATAAATATTAATACCCATTGAGCAATCTTTCAAGTACAGAATTGTCGAAAAACGCCATTTTTGGAGGGTCATATCTCCTGAACCACTAAAGATATTTTGATGACAAAATTTTTGTGGGCAATTGGGGGCAGGAGTAAGGTTTTCACAAAAAATAATTAAAATCAAAGACAAAAAGTTTAACTCGGTACCGCAACTTTAATCGACAAGTCTTCATTATATTTTTAGAATCTGGGTAAATAACACTTGGGTAAATAAATAGCCAAATTTCTTACAAAATGCTCTCATTTGTGCTTAACCAGATCCAAATGGGTGAATATAATCAATCACTAGATAATCGTATGTTAAATCTAGTTAACTTTAATAAAAATGTG
Organism: Microlaimidae sp. YZB2_3; assembly: GCA_030248175.1. Taxonomy (NCBI): domain Eukaryota; kingdom Metazoa; phylum Nematoda; class Chromadorea; order Desmodorida; family Microlaimidae; species Microlaimidae sp. YZB2_3. The sequence goes on along the minus strand of JASAMX010034956.1, from coordinate 2,231 downwards.
AAACATATTTTATGGCGTAGGATAGTTTGTTTATACAAATAAAACTTACCATTTTTAAATTACTAAAATTGTATAGTTTTTAATTAAACCAACAGCACCTAGCAGCACAAACTTAAATTATTGCAGTTTCAGCATCAACAGATGTCTAAAAATTTAATTAAATTAGTAATTTTTTTCTCTTTTTAAGTATAATATTTACCATTATTTCCTTGTGCAAAGATATAGTGAATTAAAAAAATATTAGATAATGTAATAGATTTAACAAATAAGGTTATATTGTTTTAGATTCATACTCAGTAAGAAAATTAAAGCCGTAAAAGGAAATTTCCAAAAAAAATGATTTAAGATTAGGTTCCGATTTAGTTAGGGCTGAGGTATAGGTTTTAAAAATTTCCAACTTTTGGTTCAAGTTAATAGTTTTGGCTTCAAACTCTCCGTTTTAAGCTTTACGTTTCTTGGCTTTAAGTTCTTTAATTCTTTTTTCTTTTTATTTTGTGATCTTTCAAATGCATCAAGAACAAAAATAGAAGATCGGAAATTTAGAATAGTAGTATCTAAAGGAACATTGATTAAAAAATGAGAAACTTGTCTTGTTGTAAGGTGAATAAAAAAAGGGTTTGTGTGGCAATGACAACCAATCAGAACAAAGCCATGTATCACCCACCTTTTTCAAAAAAATTATATTAACCATCATAACTCTTAACTAACTGTTTATTAAAAATATAATAAACGTCAGCCATTGTTTTAAATCTCTATAATATGACACTCCATTTTATATTTAGTAATAACTGTAAAACCAGTAACCAAGTAACGACTTGTTTTCTCTAGTATCTTTTCGTTTATATTGTTCAGTTTTGACTCAGGAACTTGAAGTACGGACATAACTCATAGTTCAAAAGTAAATAAATAAATTATATATAACTGAGGTCACGAAATAATCAATCAAAACAAAGCTATACTACACCACCATTTATGATAATTAATGTATAATAATTATAAAACTCAACTATTTCGTTATTATTTACAAAATATGTAATAAATTTTAATTGATTACCATATAATGTCACCCATTTTCTTTATTTTTGAAGACATTATCAATTATGTGTCTAAATATATAGCAAAACACAAAATAGAAACTAATATCAAAAACTGTTATTAAAAATGATATTTTATTGATGAAACTAATCGGTTATTTAATTTTTTGGTCATTATAATAAAATATACAAGAATTAACAAGCGTAAGAGAATGTTCGACTTTATTTTAAACGGTTCTGCATTCTTGATATGTTTCGTGAAATTTTGTATAGCAAATAAATCTCATATGATAAATTTTATAGAAAGCTTATCACGTGTTACCTTACAATGAAGTCGTTCGCTACAATAAAAATAATTTTTTATGCTGTATAGTATATTATACAGACCTTTATCCAACATTAGTTAAAACGAATATTTGTAGCGAAAAACTAATCACCGAACTTATTGGCGTTTGATTGTATTTTTATAACATTATAACATTGTTTTTTTTTGTGTGTTTTTAACAGTGTTTTATACATAATAATATTCTCAAAGCTCCATAGTTTCACTCTATTTTGTACTCTACTTTAAAGCGTAGTGCCAAAAATATTTTAAAAACAATAATTTCTAAAAAATACTTCAAGATTAACTAAGCTCAGTTAAATAACCTAGCTAAGGTAGGGTGAGTTCTAAAGCTTCGTAATTTTCTCTATTTTAATCTCCGGAGTTCCGAAGCATAATATTCAAAGGTAGGAACATCATAATAAAGGAAAATTGATAAGATGACGATGGATTGAAAAACAGTGAAGTTTTTCAGTAAGTTTTTAACTTTAAGTGACAATAAAGTACGTGACTTTCCAAATAGCAATAAATGGAGCCTTAAATAACCTTTTCCCCTAAAACAGAAAATTGGTTTATGATTAGGTTTAGGCTTAGGCTTAAGTAAGTATATTTTTGCTCTTCGTTCAGTTACGTATTGTTGGTTTCGTTTTTTCTACTTCTGTAGTTGTGATATTTTTGGGTTCTTGATTGATTTTTTTTAATGTTTTTAATTAATTTTCGATTTTCTTTAGGTGTTTTGTAAGGTTTGTTTGGAGTAAATTGTTTATTGAAGTTGTTTGCTAATAATTGAGAAGGGTCGTTGATTAAATTTCCATTGAATTTTATTGTGCAATTTGGGGTAGGTTACTGTTTGTTATCCAGTGATTTTATGGTTT
>JASAMX010034955.1:0-14838 GCA_030248175.1 Microlaimidae sp. YZB2_3 | reverse complement strand
GGTAATAGTTTTTTAATAATATTCGCTGGAGCACATTTCGGAGCGCCAGATTGCAATTGTATATATACTACATGTATGTTATATTAGAAAAAATTAAAATAATGCCATATATTGGGCTCGATTTTTTGAAGCTCCGAAGCATCTCAGACTCTGGAAATGGTTGAGGGTAGGGATATTAATATTTAAAGTTTTTTTCTTTAAACTAAAGGTAAATTAGACGTGGTTGGTTTTTTTATTAGGATAAATTTGGGGGGATGTAGTAAAGAATCAAATTAAAGCAGTTTAGTGCCACTTTTATAAGGTAACGCGCCAGAAGAGCCATGAGACGTTAGAGCTAGATACTAAAGAGCCGGAAGAAAAGGGAACCTAAGAGCCAAGCTGCGCGAAGGAAAGAGACAAAAGGGCCAAGGGAGATAGATAATCATGAAAAACACAAAAGAGCAAAGAATGCAGAGAGGTGGACTTAAGACTTTGACTTTAGAGAACAAAGAGCCAGAAAAAGGGACTTTGGAGCTTTTAACGGCGCTTTGTTTTTTAATAACGTTATATGACGTAATTTTGCAAATAAACACATTATACGAGACTTTGGAGCCATATTTTGTTTTTCAAGTTGTTTTAAAAAGTTTGTTATTGCAACATTACAATAAACTTTAAAACTAATTTTATGCTAACATATACTAATTTTATTTGTATTAAGTTTTTTTAATCACTCCAATTTGCTTGATTTTTAGGTTTTGCTCAGGATTAAAAAAAATAAAGGTTTACATTGCTTGGTTTAACTTGCAAAATATGAAAAATCTGTTTTTTTTAAAGTACGTTTTCAAAATCACACTCAAAAGACGAGTTTTCCTATGATAATTAAAAGACGAGCTTTTTGAAGACGAAATGAGGGAAACAAGATGTAAAAGACCTAAAATGTAAAAGACGAAAACTCCAGTAACCATTTAAATACGCAAGCGTAAGAAGGACCAAAGAACCAAAACGTAATCAGTCCATCGGTCGTCAAGAAACACTTTAAAGGTGCGATGCGGAGTCAAACTTTTGGTCTTCGATTTGATAATTTTTTGTGAAAACATTACCCCTGCCCCAATAGCCCACAAAATTTTTTCAACAAAATTCCTCTCGTGGTTCAGAAGTTATGACCCCCCAAAAATGGCGTTTTTAGACAATTCTGTACGTGACAAATTGCTCAATGGGTATAACGATTTACGTTACAAATTTTGCACCCAAAAAAATCGGCTATTTTTACTTTAAATTGATATCTTCATCGTTAAGATTTGTGTAATATTTGTCGAAATATTGCGTTTCCCGTACAAAAAACAAACAACTGTTTTGCTAAAAACACCAAACGACGGCAGTGATTTTTTGAAGTTTGCCCAAACTTTCTTTCCTTCACTTCGTGTTTTTAGCGAAAAAATCGACGGTTTTTTGTACAAAAAATGTAATATCTCGACAAATACTGCACCAATCTGAACGATCAAGGTACCAAATTAAAATAGAAAGTAGCCGCTTTTTTAAGTACATAATTTGTAACTTAAATCTTTATACTCATTGAGCAATCTTTCACCTACAGAATTGTCAAAAAACGCCATTTTTGTGGGGTCATAACTCCTGAACCACTGGAGATATTTTGTTGAAAAAATTTTTGTGTGCTATTGGTGGCAGGGTTAAGGTTTTCTTAAAAAAATTATTAAAATTGCAGACAAAAAGTTTGACTGCGCACCGCACCTTTAAGTATCACACACAAAGAACAAAAAACATTGCTTACATGGAATAAAATAAAGTTTATTATTTAAAAGCATGAAAAATTAAAATTTGTCGCAAATGTGTGACAAGTTAAATGTTAACAATAATTACAAAACAATTTTAAGTTTAAAACATTCGAATTTATATATAAAAGTAGTTTTATTAACGGTTTTATACGTTTGGCTCTTTGGTCCTTCCTACGATGTCGATTTACGCATGTAAACGTTATTTCTAAACAGTTCTGTCTTTTTTTTTACTCTTTCTTGAGGCTCTTTGGTTCTTCCTACGATGTCGATTTACGCATGTAAACGTTATTTCTAAACAGTTCTGTCTTTTTTTGACTCTTTCTCTTTGGTCCTTCACTATGTCGTTTACGGCGTTCTTTGGTTATTTTCTTCTATTTTTTTTTTCCATGTGTCTTCTTTCTCTTTCTGCTCCTTGTGCTAGCTCTTAGCCTTTTTGGTCCCCAGCTCTAAGGTCCCGGATGTTTTTTTCTCTAATACATTGTATATCATACTTAAAATTGTTTGGTTTTTTTTGGTTAAAAGCAATATAAAATTTTTAGCAGAACCCGGTTTAATATTAAAGATCAGGATACCTTATTTTATCAATACTTTATTAAATTACTAAACTGGGAACAAAAATTCATATCTTGTAACAGCTAAAATTGGCTAATTTTTGTATATTTTTTGTAAAAGGAGGGATTTAAAAAAAATAAATTCTGCGTTTCAATTGGCTTTAAAACAAAAACGGCATAACCGCACAATTTTTATGGGTCTCTTGTGAGGTCAATCAGAGTTCAAACATAGTTTTTAAATCTGTATAATCGGTGTCTTGTAATTATGCATTATTCGTGTGATATTTTAGTATTTTAAATCTACAGTGCATTATGTATGTTGTCAAAATATGATTTTGCAAAAATGCTATTATAGAATTTTTATTTTGTAATCTTCAACTAATATTTGTCAGCATAATTTTTGTTTTGTCATCATGATTCAGTTTATCCAGAAATTTACAACATTCCAAAAAGATTAAACTAACTAACCATCACATAAATCATTGTAATAGTATATAAACAACATTTTCCTGGTATTACAAGGAAAATATATGAAATATCAAATGTTGAAAAATATTTTAGCAAAAAAAATATTTGTCAGCATAATTTTTGTTTTGTCATCATGATTCAGTTTATCCAGAAATAAATCATTGTAATAGTCTATAAACAACATTTTTCTGGGATTTCAAGGAAAATATATAAAATATCAAATGCTGAAAAAAATTTTAGAAAAAACCGAAACAAAGCTTCGAAAAAAACCTTATATTAAATGAAATAGTATTGAAGCCACAAAATGTCTAAAAACTTGATGCCAGAAAACAATCAAACAAGTTTCTTTAAAACAAGCGAATTAATAATAAGTTTTATTACACTTTCAGAGACAACAATATTCAATTAAAAAAAAGTGCGAAAGCTTTAGTTCGCGTTTTTAACCATGCAACGAAAATGAATTTAAGAAATTCCTACAGCTGGATAAATTTTTCCATGCGTTAATCAGCTATATTAATACGACGGCGTTAATTGAGTCACCTGTCACCACAACGTCACAAGTATAATATTATTATTATTAACGTTTATTTAAATTCAAATATCCAGATCTAAAAAATATTGTTTTGATTTAAATCTTATTGGTTATTAAAATAACATAACTACGGTTATTACAACGTCATTTGTATTATATCAAAATATAACGTTATTTACTCAACTTTTCATTTTGTTACTGTGTTTTATGAATAGAAATTATTAGAGCCAACCAAGCTTAATTAAGACCGTTTATGAATGAAGTAGCTGTTGCTGAATTGACAAATTATAAATGATTATGACGCTCCATTTTCAAAAGGCAAAAGGACCCAATTTTACAAGTTTATTTGAGTTTTAACCATGATTCCAAGAAAATAAATTTTTAGAACGGAATCATTTGGAAATAGTTTGTTCCATAGTTAGGTCCCACAATGTTTAATTAAAATAATATAACAATTGTATTTTATTTTAAATAAGTAGTGAGGTTTTTCAGGAAAAAGTAAGCACATATTTATAAAAAAAAACACTGTAAAAATGGCTATTGGACTAGCAAAATAGCCTATTATGACGGCAAACTGTAAATTCCACCGACACCGACCAAAATTTACCGTAATCTACCGTAATTTTTAATGTTATGCAAATTTTATTCTAAGCCTAAGCCTAACCTGCACATCAATATATTATTTGCGTAAATTTGAGTCGGTGTCGGTGGAATTTACAGTTTGCCATTATGACTGCGGTAAGTTTACTGCAAAACCAGGATTTTAGAAAGGTTTTTTTGAAAAAATAAACACACTCGTTTGTAATAAACGATAAACCTGGTTTCTAGTACACTATTTATTATTGTTAAAAAACTAGTGCATAGCTATTTACCGTAGTTGTTTTATGCACTATCGATTGATGCGAAACAGTAATATTATTGAGAGAGTATGAAGTTTCTTTTTTTTTTAAATTTTAAAGATTTGAAATTTTTGGAATCTTTCATAATGATGTTGTGTTGTTATAGTGATGTCCCTACCCTCTAATATCATGCTCCGGAGCTCCGGCTATTTAAAGCGAGGGAGCACCGTAGCTCCGCCCCTTAAATAAGCTGTTTTAATCGTATTTCAGCTTAAAACACTTTTAAACTGCTCTATTTGCATTCTGAAGACTATATCTAACGTTTTAAATAAGTTAAAAAAAACTTCCAGAACACTATTTATTATTTTTTAAAAACCAGTCAACAGCTATTTACCGTAGTTGTTTTATGCACTACCGCCTGGTGTGAAACAGTAATATTATTAAAAGAGTATGAAGTTTCTTTTTTTTTTAATTTTAAAGATTTGAAATTTTTGGAATCTTTCATAATGATGTTGTGTTGTTATAGTGATGCCCCTACCCTCTAATATCATGCTCCAGAGCTCCAGCTATTTAAAGCGGATGAAGCTCCGGAGCTCCACCCCTTAAATAAGCTGTTTTAAACTTAAAACACATTTAAAACTATTCTATATTTGCATTTTTAAGACTATTTCTAAAATTTTAAATAAGTTTTGAAAAAAAACGAATTTGCAAAAAAATTTGACAAAATAATCTACAGCATCACTCTTATATATTTATAAATTTAGTGAAATAATAGGGCGGAGCTCCGGGGGTCGCTCCGGAGCTCTGTAGCTCGGAGCTCCGGGGTACATCACTATAATATTATATGCAGTAAATTAACAAAAAAAGTAATTGGCTTTTGGAATTTTTTCAAACTTAAAAAAAAATCGGAAACTTCCGTGTAGGGTTCTAAAGCTAGGGAATTTTGCTAACGGCTGTAAACCAAAATTAGCCAAAGATTGTTATGATTCGCACGGTCAAAAAATTTTTTTCTCATAGATTTTACCTCGCTGTCCTGTCGCTGTCCTTTAACCTCAACTCGCTTTTTAATTCAACTTGTACTGTCAGGACCCCCGAATGACAGGTGAAACTAGTTAATTGTAGCAATATATTTTGCTTTGTGTAAATCAGAGTGGCAGGAGCTAAAAAAAAGAACGTGGCCAATCGGTAGCCTCGTTTTTTTTTAACGTGGCCAATCGGTAGCCGCGTTTTTTTTAACGTGGCCAATCGGTAGCCGCGTTTTATTTTACGTGGCCAATCAGTAGCCGCGTTTTTTTATCGTGGCCAATCGATCGATAGCAGCGTTTTTTTAACGTGGCCAATCGGCAGCCGCGTTTTTTTATTGTGGTCAATCGGTAGCGGGGTTTTTTTTAACGTGGCCAATCGGTAGCCGCGTTTTTTTTACCTGGCCAAGCCACTCGGTAGCCACGTTTTTTTAACGTGGCCAATCGGTAGCCGTGTTTTTTTAACTTGGCCAAGCCAATCGGTAACCGCGTTTTTTTAACGTGGCCAATCGGTAGCCGCGTTTTTTTTTACCTGGCCAAGCCACTCGGTAGCCACGTTTTTTTAACGTGGCCAATTGGTAGCCGTGTTTTTTTAACTTGGCCAAGCCAATCGGTAACCGCGTTTTTTTAACGTGGCCAATCGGTAGCCGCGTTTTTTTTACGTGGCCAAGCCACTCAGGAGCCACGTTTTTTTAACGTGGCCAATCGGTAGCCGTGTTTTTTTTAACTTGGCCAAGCCAATCGGTAGCCGCGTTTTTTTTTAACGTAACCAATCGGTAGCCGCGTTTTTTTTTACGTGGCCAAGCCACTTGGTAGCCACGTTTTTTTAACGTGGCCAATCGGTAGCCATATTTTTTTTAACTTGGCCAAGCCAATCGGTAGCCGCGTTTTTTTTAACGTGGCCAATCGGTAGCCGTGTTTTATTTTACATGGCCAATCGGTAGCCCCGTTTTTTTATCGTGGCCAATCGATAGCAGCGTTTTTTTAACGTGGCCAATCGGCAGCCGCGTTTTTTTATTGTGGTCAATCGGTAGCGGGGTTTTTTTTAACGTGGCCAATTGGTAGCCGCGTTTTTTTTTACCTGGCCAAGCCACTTGGTAGCCACGTTTTTTAACGTGGCCAATTGGTAGCCGTGTTTTTTTAACTTGGCCAAGCCAATCGGTAACCGCGTTTTTTAACGTGGCCAATTGGTAGCCGCGTTTTTTTTACGTGGCCAAGCCACTCGGTAGCCACGTTTTTTTAACGTGGCCAATCGGTAGCCGTGTTTTTTTTAACTTGGCCAAGCCAATCGGTAGCCGCGTTTTTTTTTTAACATAACCAATCGGTAGCCGCGTTTTTTTTACGTGGCCAAGCCACTCGGTAGCCACGTTTTTTTAACGTGGCCAATCGGTAGCCGTGTTTTTTTTAACTTGGCCAAGCCAATCGGTAGCCGCGTTTTTTTTAACATAGCCGATCGGTAGCCGCGTTTTTTTTTACGTGGCCAAGCCACTCGGTAGCCACGTTTTTTTAACGTGGCCAATCGGTAGCCGTGTTTTTTTAACATGGCCAAGCCAATCGGTAGCCGGTTTTTTTTTTAACGTGGCCAAGCCATTCAGTAGCCGGGTTTTTATTTTATGTAGCCAATTGGTAGCCGCGTTTTTTTTATTGTGGTCAATCGATAGCCGCGTTTTTTTAACGTGGCCAATTGGCAGCCGCGTTTTTTTATTGTGGCCAATCGGTAGCCGGGTTTTTCTTTAACGTGGCCAATCAGTAGCCGCGTTTTTTTTTACGTGGCCAAGCCACTCGGTAGCCACGTTTTTTTAACGTGGCCAATCGGTAGCTGTGTTTTTTTAACGTGGCCAAGCCAATCGGTAGCCGGTTTTTTTTTAAGGTGGCCAAGCCAATTAGTAGCCGGGTTTTTATTTTACGTAGCCAATCGGTAGCCGCGTTTTTTTATTGTGGCCAATCGATAGCCGCGTTTTTTTAACGTGGCCAATCGGTAGCCGCGTTTTTTTAACGTGGCCAATCGGTAGCCGCGTTTTTTTTTACATGGCCAAGCCACTCGGTAGCCACGTTTTTTTAACGTGGCCAATCGGTAGCCGTGTTTTTTTTAACTTGGCCAAGCCAATCGGTAGCCGCGTTTTTTTTTAACGTAACCAATCGGTAGCCGCGTTTTTTTTTACGTGGCCAAGCCACTCGGTAGCCACGTTTTTTTAACGTGGCCAATTGGTAGCCATGTTTTTTTTAACTTGGCCAAGCCAATCGGTAGCCGCGTTTTTTTTAACGTGGCCAATCGGTAGCCGCGTTTTTTTTACGTGGCCAAGCCACTCGGTAGCCACGTTTTTTTAACGTGGCCAATCGGTAGCCGTGTTTTTTTAACGTGGCCAAGCCAATTGGTAACCGGTTTTTTTTTAACGTGGCCAAGCCAATTGGTAGCCGGGTTTTTATTTTACGTAGCCAATTGGTAGCCGCGTTTTTTTATTATGGCCAATCGATAGCCGCGTTTTTTTAACGTGGCCAATCGGCAGCCGCGTTTTTTTATTGTGGCCAATCGGTAGCTGGGTTTTTCTTTAACGTGGCCAATCGGTAGCCGCGTTTTTTTTTACGTGGCCAAGCCACTCGGTAGCCACGTTTTTTTAACGTGGCCAATCGGTAGCCGTGTTTTTTTAATGTGGCCAAGCCAATCGGTAGCCGGTTTTTTTTTAACGTGGCCAAGCCAATCGGTAGCTGGGTTTTTCTTTAACGTGGCCAATCGGTAGCCGCGTTTTTTTTAACGTGGCCAAGCCAATCGGTAGCTGGGTTTTTCTTTAATGTGGCCAATCGGTAGCCGCGTTTTTTTTTAACGTGGCCAGCGTTTTTATTTTACGTGGCCAATTGGTAGCCGCGTTTTTTTATTGTGGCCAATCGATAGCCGCGTTTTTTTAACGTGGCCAATCGGCAGCCGCGTTTTTTTATTGTGGCCAATCGGTAGCCGGGTTTTTCTTTAACGTGCCCAATCGGTAGCCGCGTTTTTTTTAAGTGGCCAAGCCACTCGGTAGCCACGTTTTTTTTAACGTGGCCAATCGGTAGCCGTGTTTTTTTAACTTGGCCAAGCCAATTGGTAGCAGCGCTTTTTTTTCAACGTAGCCAAGCCAATCGGTAGCCGGATTTTTCTTTAACGTGGCCAAGCCAATCGGTAGCTGGGTTTTTTTTTACGTGGCCAAGCCACTCGGTAGCCACGTTTTTTTTAACGTGGCCAATCGGTAGCCGTGTTTTTTTTAACGTGGCCAAGCCAATCGGTAGCCGGTTTTTTTTAATGTGACTAAGCCAATCGGTAGCCACGTTTTTTTTAACGTGGCCAATCGGTAGCCGTGTTTTTTTAACTTGGCCAAGCCAATTGGTAGCAGCGTTTTTTTTCAACGTAGCCAAGCCAATTGGTAGCCGCGTTTTTTTTAACATGGCCAAGCCAATCGGTAGCTGGGTTTTTTTTTACGTGGCCAAGCCAATCGGTAGCCGCGTTTTTTTAACTTGGCCAAGCCAATCGGTAGCCGCGTTTTTTTTAACATAGCCGATCGGTAGCCGCGTTTTTTTTTACGTGGCCAAGCCACTCGGTAGCCACGTTTTTTTAACGTGGCCAATCGGTAGCCGTGTTTTTTTAACATGGCCAAGCCAATCGGTAGCCGGTTTTTTTTTTAACGTGGCCAAGCCATTCAGTAGCGGGTTTTTATTTTATGTAGCCAATTGGTAGCCGCGTTTTTTTATTGTGGTCAATCGATAGCCGCGTTTTTTTAACGTGGCCAATTGGCAGCCGCGTTTTTTTATTGTGGCCAATCGGTAGCCGGGTTTTTCTTTAACGTGGCCAATCAGTAGCCGCGTTTTTTTTTACGTGGCCAAGCCACTCGGTAGCCACGTTTTTTTAACGTGGCCAATCGGTAGCTGTGTTTTTTTAACGTGGCCAAGCCAATCGGTAGCCGGTTTTTTTTAAGGTGGCCAAGCCAATTAGTAGCCGGGTTTTTATTTTACGTAGCCAATCGGTAGCCGCGTTTTTTTATTGTGGCCAATCGATAGCCGCGTTTTTTTAACGTGGCCAATCAATAGCCGCGTTTTTTTAACGTGGCCAATCGGTAGCCGCGTTTTTTTTTACATGGCCAAGCCACTCGGTAGCCACGTTTTTTTAACGTGGCCAATCGGTAGCCGTGTTTTTTTAACGTGGCCTAGCCAATCGGTAGCCGGGTGTTTATTTTACGTAGCCAATCGGTAGCCGCGTTTTTTTTTACGTGGCCAAGCCAATCGGTAGCCACGTTTTTTTAACGTGGGCAATTGGTAGCCATGTTTAACTTGGCCAAGCCAATCGGTAGCCGCGTTTTTTTTAACGTGGCCAATCGGTAGCCGCGTTTTTTTTACGTGGCCAAGCCACTCGGTAGCCACGTTTTTTTAACGTGGCCAATCGGTAGCCGTGTTTTTTTAACGTGGCCAAGCCAATCGGTAACCGGTTTTTTTTTAACGTGGCCAAGCCAATTGGTAGCCGGGTTTTTATTTTACGTAGCCAATTGGTAGCCGCGTTTTTTTATTATGGCCAATCGATAGCCGCGTTTTTTTAACGTGGCCAATCGGTAGCCGCGTTTTTTTATTGTGGCCAATCGGTAGCCGGGTTTTTCTTTAACGTGGCCAATTGGTAGCTGCGTTTTTTTTTATGTGGCCAAGCCACTCGGTAGCCACGTTTTTTTAACGTGGCCAATCGGTAGCCGTGTTTTTTTAATGTGCCAAGCCAATCGGTAGCCGGTTTTTTTTAACGTGGCCAATCGGTAGCCGTGTTTTTTTAACGTGGCCAAGCCAATCGGTAGCTGGGTTTTTCTTTAACGTGGCCAATCGGTAGCCGCGTTTTTTTTAACGTGGCCAATCGGTAGCCGCGTTTTTATTTTACGTGGCCAATCGGTAGCCGCGTTTTTTTATCGTGGCCAATCGATAGCCGCGTTTTTTTAACGTGGCCAATCGGCAGCCGCGTTTTTTTATTGTGGCCAATTGGTAGCCGGGTTTTTCTTTAACGTGGCCAATCGGTAGCCGCGTTTTTTTTAAGCGGCCAAGCCACTCGGTAGCCACGTTTTTTTTAACGTGGCCAATCGGTAGCCGTGTTTTTTTAACTTGGCCAAGCCAATTGGTAGCAGCGCTTTTTTTTCAATGTAGCCAAGCCAATCGGTAGCCGGGTTTTTCTTTAACGTGGCCAAGCCAATCGGTAGCTGGGTTTTTTTTTACGTGGCCAAGCCACTCGGTAGCCACGTTTTTTTTAACGTGGCCAATCGGTAGCCGTGTTTTTTTTAACGTGGCCAAGCCAATCGGTAGCCGGTTTTTTTTAATGTGACTAAGCCAATCGGTAGCCACGTTTTTTTTAACGTGGCCAATTGGTAGCCGTGTTTTTTTAACTTGGCCAAGCCAATTGGTAGCAGCGTTTTTTTTCAACGTAGCCAAGCCAATTGGTAGCCGCGTTTTTTTTAACGTGGCCAAGCCAATCGGTAGCTGGGTTTTTTTTTACGTGGCCAAGCCACTCGGTAGCCACGTTTTTTTTAACGTGGCCAATCGGTAGCCGTGTTTTTTTTAACGTGGCCAAGCCAATCGGTAGCCGGTTTTTTTAATGTGGCCAAGCCAATCGGTAGCCACGTTTTTTTTTATGTGGCCAAGCCACTTGGTAGCTACGTTTTTTTGAACGTGGCCAATCGGTAGCCGTGTTTTTTTTTAACGTGGCCAAGCCAATCGGTAGCCGGTTTTTTTTTAACGTGGCCAAGCCAATTGGTAGCCGGATTTTTCTTTAACATGGCCAATCGGTAGCCGCGTTTTTTTTAACGTGGCCAAGCCAATCGGTAGCCGGTTTTTTTTTAACGTGGCCAATCGGTAGCCGCGTTTTTTTTTAACGTGGCCAATCGGTAGCCGCGTTTTTATTTTACGTGGCCAATTGGTAGCCGCGTTTTTTTATTGTGGCCAATCGATAGCCGAGTTTTTTTAACGTGGCCAATCGGAAGCCGCGTTTTTTCATTGTGGCCAATCGATAGCCGGGTTTTTTTTAACGTGGCCAAGCCAATTGGTAGCCGGGTTTTTCTTTAACATGGCCAATCGGTAGCCGCGTTTTTATTTTACGTGGCCAATCGGTAGCCGCGTTTTTATTTTACGTGGCCAATCGGTAGCCGCGTTTTTTATCGTGGCCGATCGATAGCCGCGTATTTTTAACGTGGCCAATCGGCAGACGCGTTTTTTTATTGTGGCCAATCGGTAGCCGCGTTTTTTTTTAACGTGGCCAATCAGTAGCCGCGTTTTTATTTTACATGGCCAATCGGTAGCCGGTTTTTTTAACGTGGCCAAGCCAATCGGTAGCCGGTTTTTTTTACGTGGCCAAGCCAATCGGTAGCCGGTTTTTTTAACGTGGCCAAGCCAATCGGTAGCCGCGTTTTTTTTTCTATGGCCAAGCCACTCGGTAGCCAAGTTTTTTTAACGTGGCCAATCGGTAGCCGTGTTTTTTAACGTGGCCAAGCCAATTGGTAGCCGGTTTTTTTTAACGTGGCCAAGCCAATCGGTAGCCGGGTTTTTCTTTAACGTGGCCAATCGGTAGCCGCGTTTTTTTTAACGTGGCCAAGCCAATCCGTAGCCGGGTTTTTCTTTAACGTGGCCAATCGGTAGCCGCGTTTTTTTTTAACGTGGCCAATCGGTAGCCGCGTTTTTATTTTACGTGGCCAATTGGTAGCCGCGTTTTTTTATCATGGCCAATTGATAGCCGCGTTTTTTTAACGTGGCCAATCGGCAGCCGCGTTTTTTCATTGTGGCCAATCGATAGCCGGGTTTTTTTTAACGTGGCCAAGCCAATTGGTAGCCGGGTTTTTCTTTAACGTGGCCAATCGGTAGCCGCGTTTTTATTTTACGTGGCCAATTGGTAGCCGCGTTTTTTTATCGTGGCCAATCGATAGCCGCGTATTTTTAACGTGGCCAATCGGCAGCCGCGTTTTTTTATTGTGGCCAATCGGTAGCCGCGTTTTTTTTTAACGTGGCCAATCGGTAGCCGCGTTTTTATTTTACGTGGCCAATCGGTAGCCGATTTTGTTTTTAACGAGACCAAGTCAATCGGTAGCCGGGTTTTTTTTTACGTGGCCAAGCCACATGGTAGCCAAGTTTTTTTTAACGTGGCCAATCGGTAGCCGCGTTTTTTTAATGTGGCCAAGCCAATTGGTAGCCGGTTTTTTTTTAACGTGGCCAAGCCAATCGGTAGCCGCGTTTTTTTTTATATGGCCAAGCCACTCGGTAGCCACATTTTTTTAACGTGGCGAATCGGTAGCCATGTTTTTTTAACGTGGCCAAGCCAATCGGTAGCTGGGTTTTTTTTAACGTGGCCAAGCCAATCGGTAGCCGGATTTTTCTTTAACGTGGCCAATCGGTAGCCGCATTTTTTTTAACGTGGCCAAGCCAATCCATAGCAGGGTTTTTCTTTAACGTGGCCAATCGTTAGCCGCGTTTTTATTTTACGTGGCCAATCGGTAGCCGCGTTTTTTTATTGTGGCCAATCGATAGCCGCGTTTTTTTAACGTGGCCAATCGGCAGCCACGTTTTTTTATTGTGGCCAATCGGTAGCCGGGTTTTTCTTTAATGTGGCCAATCGGTAGCCGCGTTTTTTTTAACGTGGCCAATCGGTAGCCGTTATTTCTTTTAACATGGCCAATCGGTTGCCGCGTTTTTTTTACATGGCCAATCGGTAGCCGCGTTCATTTCTCTTCGCTCATTGGTGTAATAATATAGTAAAGTGTGTAATCAATCGGTCTATAGTGCAAGGTTTTCATGATTAACATATAAATTTGTAAAACCTAAAATGACAGGGTTCTAATATGTTGGAGGTTAGATTATGAACTTGTCTGCTGTATATATAAAATTATATTGGGAATCAATAACAAATAACATACAAACTACATTGGCGGAAACTGATTTCATAGTGTAATAATTCTGCAAAAAAATTTTTTTAACAGTGAACAACACTCATTCAAATAAGAGTTTTTTAACTATAGTGTTTGGAAAAAATATTACTGAATCTCTTGAAGTAACACAACGATAGATCATTTATTTTGTATAAATTTACGTGTTTGTTACAACCAATAATTGGCGATAGCCAATGTCAATACACTATAGTATGCCGAGCCAATAGTTTAAAAACTATAATGATTAACATTATCCTGGTAAGGACGGCTCTTGAACTTGCCTCAAGAAGACTGGAGACAGGTAGGAGGCAGGATGTAGGCAGGTAAAACTGCCTCGGAAGCAGGTAGGAGGCATATGTGGCCCTGCCTCCTCTCCTATGTTGAAAAATATACAGGTTAGAAGGCAGGTAGGAGGCAGCTAAAACTTCCTCGGAGGCAGGTAGAAGCAGCGTGGAGGTAGGTAGGAGGTTGGTAGGAGGCAGCAAATTTTCCAAAGCGGCAGGCAGGAGGCAGGTAAAAACGGTTTTTCCCAAATGGGGCCCCCTGTCCTTTCGAGGTGAATTTTTAGATTTTACTCTTTTTAAATGAAACTAGATTTACATAATGAAAAAATATCTATTCTGCAATATAAATATGCGTTTAAGTCTAAACTTGTTTTACAAAATTTTATAGACACATCGTAGTTAAACCGCTCATCTTTTCATTTAATATGTAAGCATAGCCGTCATCCAGCACGATAATTATTGTAAAACCGCACATCACCGTTTAATTACAGTAAATATCGTGCTGGGTGCCGGATATACTTACATTATGAGCGGTTTAACTACGAAGTGTCAATTGAAATAAAATAATATAAATGAAATTTTAAAAAAAACCAGTATTTTTTTCTTACAATTAGACCTAAAGTTTTTACAAAAATGATGCGGACTAAAAATTTTCTTAGGAGTACTAAACAAAATTAGCAAAAAACTTGTGTTTACAAGTTTAAAATAAAAAAAACAAAATTCACTAACAGAAAGGTTGATTTAGACAAAAAACATATAAATATATAGCTAATTTTAAATAGCATACATTAATAAAGTTTTGTGTACATCGACCGCAGCGTTTGTGAGATATGCTCACCGGAAGTTTTTTAGTCCGCATCATTTTTTTACAGATTAATTTAGTTCACATCGGAATGAAAATTGACAATCCGTTCGCATTGCAGCGACAATCGAGAATGTAACGGTCGGTGTGCTTTCGTCGTACTCTGACACAATGAGTCAGAACCGTCAGAAAATACTCGTAACTGTGACTTTTTTTATATCTTAACACGCGAATAATCTAGACAAAATAAGTCAGAGTCACGTTATTTTTATACTGATTGTGACTCTTTGTGTCAGAGTAACGACGTATTTTTACTTGTCAATCCGGTGTAAATTAGCCTTTAGTGTTGTTACAACTACTTCAGCAGTTAACTACTTAGGTATTAAACTACCACGATTTTGGCTAACAATATAACCAAAAATATATAATACTATAAGATAATAGTATTATATATTTTTTATATAACTATCAACTCGCATTTTTAATCATAGTTAACTGCCTACTTTACTAACTATATCTACTTGCAAAAATTAAAGTAGTTAATGAAGTAGTTAACAAGTAGTTACCAGTTAAAAAATAGACAAGAAGTTATTACCGAATTGGACAGAGATACTATAAATTGGACACAAATTACCAAATGGCACAAAAGAATGATGTTAATTAA